>JAXGGA010017762.1:0-23536 GCA_038373865.1 Uloborus plumipes | reverse complement strand
ATCTCGGAGAGACTCATTCCCATATTTCACTTTTCAATTTGAACCATTTTTCGTTCAATGATGAACCGTTCAGAAAAATTTTTAACATGAGCGCCTACTGGGAAATTTAAATTGAATGTTGATTCTGAACTTAAAGGCGGATTTCCTTCAAACTAACTTTGTAAGAAAATGGTTTTGATAAACAATGTTTGTAAAATACTTTTCTGAATAATCTTCTGTGAGGACTCTGATTCCGACTCCGACTCCGCAAACATGGCGGAAATGCAGCCTCAGAAAAAAATGACTGACTGGGCAGACGATTTTTTGTTTATTTATTCATTTTTTTTTGTTTAATTAATTATTATATTTATTTATTTATTTATTTTTTTGGCAGACGATTTTTTTTTTTATTACAAAAATTGTTCATTCACGAGAGCATTTTATTCTTTATTTATATTTAACAACTGGCAACGGATTAAAAATAAAATTCGAGACATTTTATTAACGAACGAGGTTTTTTTTTCTTTCTTTGATAAAATGTGTTTTCATGTTCTTTGTACTTTTATTTTATTTATTATTTTTTTTCTTTTGAAAACGATTGTGAATTTTTTTCTACGGAAGAACTATAACAGTTACATTCTTTAAAAGGTGCGACAAAACTTTATTTACTCGTTTATTTACTTTTTACGTGTCCATTTCATCTGATGAGAGGGGTAAATTTTGCTTTTAGAAATCAGTTTTAAGTGCTATAAAGGTATGTTTGACATAATTTTCAGTTTTAGATATTCAAGAGAATTTTGATTAGATGCTAGAATGCCGATGTCGATGTATGGGAAAGTAGGCTCGTTTAGTTCTTGACAGAACTTCTTGTTCTATTTTTCCTTTTATGTGTCCATCAACTCTGGTTGACTTTCGCTATGAGTTGATATTCACCAGTAGCGTCGCTACCCCGGGGGGGGGGGGGGAATAGCCTCGGTTGTAATCATTTTGAAGGGGTACCGTTCAAAATTAGTTTATGGAAAACTGAAGTATTTAGTGAAAAAGTTACCTTTTTAGAAATGAACAGATTGGAAGTTTGTGTTGAAAATTACCTACATAAGTTATAAAACTTTTTTTGATAAATTGCTTTTCATCTTCGTCAATAAATTTGTACCTTTAAAAGAAAAATTTTAAGAAAAAAATAATGAAATAATTTCTATTTGATTATTTCAAATGTTTTCATAGAATGAAGGAATAAATGAATAAATAATGAAATAGTAAGCACATTAGTTGGTTAATTAATTAATATATGAGAGAAAATAAATGAGTGGATAATATAGTGAATATATAAGAAGACAAATGATTAAATGGATAGATAAGTCAAAATAATAAATGAAAGACTTCAAATGAGTTAATTAGTAAATTAATTAATACGTAATATTTTAATAAATGAATGAGTAAGTTAATGAAATGATTATTTTCACTTCAACCCTCGTGAACTTGACAAACTGTATTACAAGCATTAAAAGTGGAACAAGTCTTACATTAAATAAATAAATACTGCACTGGATATCAGTAGATCTCAATGTTAAAAATGCTAATTACAAATTTTTTAATCATTTCATAATAACAAAAGTTACTTTTAGTAATATACAAAATATTGCAATATGGGTAGCAAATTTTAAAAATGACTTGTATGAATATATCTGTGGATATTTAGAGCAATTTATTTTTTGACTGGAATCAACTGCACTGTAAAGAATGAATTTTTACAGTATAATCAGCTAATTTTACAGTAATAAATTGTAAAAATTGCTAATTTTACAGTAATAAACTACAAAATTTCTATTTTTACAGTACTAAACTGTAAAATTACTAATTTTACTGTAATAAACTAAAATTGCTAATTTAACAGTTTATTACCGTGTATTTTACAGTTTTAAACTGGAACCTCTGCTGCTAGTCTTTTGTTTTTACAGTATAATACATCTAAATTTTCTGCAATTAACTGTAAAATGGCTAACTTTACATAAAGAACTGTAAAATTTCTAGTTTTACACTTTATCACTGCGCATCATTTTGCAGTTTTAAATTGGAACCTCGGCTGCCAGTATTATACTGTAAAAACAAGTTTATTTTTTGCAGTGGAAATGTATGTTTAAGAAAACAATTAAAATATTGCTAGATAAAAATGCAAATTACAAAAATGATTTACCATATCCCATTGCCCCACTACTTGACTTTGCTCCACATTCCCCAACATAATTAAAACTGTTTCCAATTTTTTCATCATGTACTGAATTGCACTAATTTGATTTTTGAAGGAATGTAGTAAATTGCTACTTTATTTTACTTCATTATTTATTCTGTTCACATATGTTTTTTTCTTGTGATTACGCAATTAAAAAAAAAAGAGAAGAACTTTCCAAACGAAAACACTTTTAAGTTGTGCCGGGTAATAGGCTTTCTTTAAAAAAAGGAAATCATTCGGTGGATTTCAACACTGCAAAGAAATCCGAAGAAGTTGCAAATGTTAAAGGTTTTTCCTTTTTCGCGGATGTGCAAGAGTTGCATTAAACAAGTACTTTTGTGTGGGTGGATTGGATCTGCTGAGCAAAGTAGCAAAGTCATTTTCTCTTCGTATCGACTTTTGCAAGGAAAGATTTAGTGCTAGAAATGTGACAAAGCAACTTTATGCACTTTTCACCACCCGTAATTTGAATACCGGAAAAAGCAGGTTTTTTATGTTCTTTTAAACTAGTAGGATTTTCATTTAGTTTAAACTTTTTCCGCAAATTTAAAAGAGTTTGAAATGAAACTGTGTACGAGAAATATTTATTTACGTCACGTAAATTAAATGCTTTTAAGTGCTCTTAACCCATTAATGCCTAGCGTCCCTTTTTAGGGTCGGTCCAAAAATAGGTCTGAATTTCCCCAAAATGAACATTTCAACCAAATAATTGTGTTCAATTTGTACCTTGGTATTATTTCAGTTCGTTATTAACAGATTGCAGCATGTAGATATTGTAAAGTGTGTTCTGCAGCAGTTTCAATATGATCTTTATTAAAAATAACATTGTTCACAATCTCAAGAAAAAAAGCTAAGTTTTCAAAGTGATTCCCAGCTTCTCAGTTTATGTTAATTGCTGATTTTATTTCTTCTTCTAAAATGTCTTTTTAAATATTATATCGTACGCAGAAACAAATTTGAGCAAAACAAGTATGTACCCTCTGGAATCTATCGTAAGTTTTGAGAGACGATTTTTCTTTACTTAATAAAACAATTATTTTTTACATAATATTTTTTTTATTATTTTTCCTGTCCATTAAACACCGTTTGTAACCAGTATGTACCCTCTGGGGTCTATCGTAACTTTTAAGGGACGATTTTTCTTTCCTTAATAAAAAAAATATTTTTTACATAATATTTTTTTATTATTTTTCCTGTGCACTAAACACTGTTTGTAACCAGTATACAAAATATCTTTGGGAAAAAAAATGTCAGGCATTAATGGGTTAATTTTTACAACATTATAAACGCTGGCATATTTTTTTACTTGCTTTTCCGTAAACCTTGTATGCATTTAACTTAAAAATGTGGCTCAGTTTAGTTGTTGACATTGAATACTTTTCATAAATATTTAATCGTATCTTTTGTCTGTTCTCCCAATTTGTCATTTTATATTTTCTCTAAAAGCAACTAGTGGAAATACGATTCCCTCTTTGAAGGACATATTTCTCTAACTATGCAGCTTGAAAACCTAAAATGTATTCTTGAAAGCAATTAAAAAAAGCTAACATAATTTTCCGACAATTGCTAATTTAATTTTTTTATATAACTATCATTATTTACCTTGTAACAGTATTGATGGACATCAATTAAAATTTGACTTTAAAAAAATGTTTCTATTTTTCACCATGGTGTGTTAGAGGCAAAAGATTTTATAAATGTTGCTATTAATTCGACGATGAACAACATTTTAGAACGGTTTCTGTTACTAGCATTCACTATAATTTGTATTTTCCGTTGGCAACAGGTTAGCTGATGACTGATGAGTAAACTTTGATAAACGTCAAAATGGAGCGCTGGCTGAATTCGCATTGTATTGGTTCTGGTGAATAACTTTTATTATTATTATTATTGATCTAAGGGTATGCATATTAAATTAAAAGCTATTACGCTGTTCATAATGTGAAATAATTATTTCAAAGCCTGGAAAAATATAGCTCTCTCTACTTACAGCACTATTAAATTTTTCAAAAACTAAAAAAAAATTTCTTCGCAGTTGGGCAATCAACGGGTTACTGACTGACATTATGAAAAAAAACACTCCGAAAAATTTCACGCAAAATATACATTTTTAAGAGATCTCCCTTTCCCCCTTTATTGCTCTTCTTTATAATGCTGTTTTTTTTCTCTTTCGCTAAATTTATTGTTGTAATTGAATTCCCAAACTTATTTTTCGGTGCATTAAAAAAGTAGCTAAATACATGGTAACTGACTATTTAGAGCACTTTAATGTGAATCAGTTACGATATTATTTCTTTCAAACTCAACTAAAAAATATTTTTTTAATTCTATTGTCTCTTAAAGTCAGCTTAAAAAGAAACCAGGGGAAAAGGTTTTGAAAATAATGTACATTTTGTTTGAAATTGGACAAAATGCTTATGGATTTGCTTGAATATATCAGTTAGTAAACCGTGCATAATTGCCCACTTGACAAGTATTTGTTGAGAAAAAGTGTGACATCACTCAAAAACAGCCCCTATACATTTTAAATCTCTACGTTTAATTAATAGATAAAAAGAGCAAAGAAAAAGAAATATCCTTAGCTCAAAACAAATACACTGTTTCAAAACATTTGACTTTTCAAGTTGTAAACAACACATCCGATTCTAACCTGAAGTACTTTGTAACGAAAAGTCATTTTTTACTCTGAAGCTTCTCTAAGGTTTCTGTTTCAGTTCTTGATTATAAGACTTCCTTTTCCAGTATACTCACGAAACCCGATATCCTACAAACATGAAGTCTACCAAACGAGTTCCTGTTTTCTAACATTAGTGAGTCTTTTATAAATATCTACGCGTTGTATAGGAAATCCATTGCTTCGTTGGGAAACTGGATAGCTGTAGTTTTATGCAGTAAAACAAGAACTAGTAAAATTCAGACTGAGTTTTTACGTCTTAAATTAAGAATAAAAATTCAGTTCAATTTATGAAACTTTCCTTTATTTCATTGGTTCATACCTTCTTTGTAAAATATCAGTCTACTAAGCTCGTTCCAGTTTCTTAAAAATTCTTATGTTTTTTTTCTTTAAATGTCTATGCAAGCAATTACGGATGCACTGATATAATCTGCACTGGCCATAATCTGCCAGTTTGCCGATTATTTATATTAGGCCCAATTTTGCCGATTAATCAGTGGAAAAAAAATTTACTTTAATACTTTTCAGTTTTCCTTCCCCAAGGAACTATGATGACTAACTTTATTAACAGTAAATAAATGTATAATAATGTCAAATATATGCATCAGTAGTATACGTAATCCATTGCTTCGTTGGGCAACTAAATAGCTGTCACTTCACGTAGTGAAACAAGAGCTCCGACTTTATTTTTTAGCCTACTTTCCCGTTAAAAAAAAAAGAAAGACGAAAAAAGTATTAAAAGTAGCTTACTGCATCTAAAAAATATCGCCAAGTCCAAAAAATATCGTCAAGTTAAAAAAATATCGCCAAGTACAAAAAATATCGCCAAGTTAAAAAAATAAAAAGGTAAAATGAATATCGAAAAATTAAAAATTTGAAAGTAGGGTATTGAGATGGGGAATTTGTGTGTCGGTCGGTCGGTCGGTAGGTCTGTCTGTCCCCACCCTAATACCTTTTGAATGAACATTCCGATTTGGACAAACTTTTTTTTGTTGGAAAGATCTCAGCGAGTACAGCTCATTCCCATATTTGATTTTTTGATTTGAACAATTTTTGGTTCAACTATGAGCCGTTCAAAAAACCGGTCCCGCGATACTAACTTTTTAATGAACAGTCCGATTTGAACAAACTTTTTTTTGTTGGAAAGAACTTTTCAAGGGTACTTCATTCCCGTATTTACATTTCCGATTTGAACAATTTTTCGTTCAACATTGAACCGCTCAATCAAGCTGTCACCCCTAATAACTTTTGAATGAACAATCCGATTTAAGCAAACTTTTTTTTGTTTGAAGGATCTCAGCAAGGATACTTCATTACCGTATTTAAATTTTAAATTTGAACATTTTTCGTTCAACATTGAACCGTTCAAGCAACCTTTTCCCGCCTAATAACTTTTGAGTGAACCGTCCGAATGGAATAAACTTTTTTTTGTTTAAAAGATCTCGGAGAGGCTTTCCCATACATTCCCATATTTCGCTTTTTGATTTGAACCATTTTTCGTTCAATATTGAACCGTTCAGAAAAAAAAAATTAACATTAGCGTCTACGGGGAATTTAAGTTGAATGTTGATCCTGAACTTAAAATCGGATTTCCTTCAAACTAACTTTGTAAGAAAATGGTTTTGATAAATAATGTTTGTAACGTACTTTTCTGAGTAATCTTCTGTGAGGACTCTGATTCCGACTCCGCAAACATGGCGGAAATGCAGGCTCAGAAAAAAAATTACTGACTGTGCAGACGATTTTTTGTTTATTTATTCATTTGTTTTATTTTATTTATTATTATTTTTTTTTTTTTTTTTGGCAGACGATGTTTTTTTGTAACAAAAATTTTTCATTCACGAGAACATTTTATTCTTTATTTATATTTAACAACTGACAACAGATTAAAAGTGAAATTCGAGACATTTTATTAACGGACGAGTTTTTTTTTTTTTTTTCTTTCTTTGATAAAATGTGTTTTGATGCTCTTTGTACTTTTATTTATTTATTTATTTATTTTATTATTATTATTATTATTATTATTTTTTTTTTTTTTTTTGAAAACGATGGAGGATTTTTTCTACGGAGGAACTGTAACAGTTACACTTTTTAAAAGGTGCGACAAAACTTTATTTATTCGTTAATTACTTTTTACGTGTCTATTTCATCTGATGAAAGGGGTATATTTTGCTTTTCGAAATCAGCTCTAAGTGCTAAAAAGGTATGTTTGACATAATTTTAAGTCTCAGATAATCAAGAGAATAATGATCAGATGCGAGAATGCCGATGTCGATGTACGGGAAAGTAGGCTCGTTTAGTTCTTGACAGAACTTCTTGTTTCTTGAAGTAAGAGCAACAATTCATTTCAATGTACCGAACTTTTCTTTACATTAAGGATTCATAAGTTCATCTTAAAATATTAATTTTAAGAATTTACTTTATCTAAAAGCACATTTGTTAGGAGTGGGGGAGCAAACTTTTCACTTTCTTTTTGGGCAATTACAATTGCTATTTGCTTTCACTCCACCATAGTAGGCACTCCCTCCTTTTTGAGCGTAGAGGTAGTGTGATAAACACCGTGAGAAAACTCGTGAGAGAACAAAAAGAATTTTTTCGCAAAATCACGTGAAAACTATAATGAATTAGTAAAATAAATATAGTTTCGCATTTTTACGTTTTCGCAGCCGCTCCCTTCGTAATGTGTCACGAACTCTTAAGTTCGAGTGGGCTAAATTTGTTTTTGGAGATGAAAAAAAAAAGATGTTATTTTGAGTTGGAAATGAAATGATGCCACTTCTGGGAATTCTTTAGAGTTGAGGAAGCATATCTACATATGCGCAGGGTCCTATCGCAACTCGCAATTGTGAAAAACTTCATTTAAATTCGAGATGTCTTTTTCTTGGTTGTCTTTTTGGTTTTTCTTTTTGTTTTAAATTTCTATATGTTGTCTTTTTGGACTTCAAACGCTGTGTAGTCCCTTTTCCAAATTGGCAGCCTGTCAACGCCTTGCGTCCCGGAGCAACAGTTTCCTCCTGCTCTGTGGACATGCTGAAGCAGCGAGACGGATTCCCCCAGCTACAATCCCGCTGCACCTCCATGCAGTACACGGTAGCGAATGCGCGCACACATGGCATCGCACACACACCCACACCCCAAGCAGCACAAAGGCGTTCAAAACACGTTATGCAACACGTACAGAGCGCACCAGCCGGCACGTTCGAAACACGTTCTCGCAGCACGTGTTGTCAACGTCTATGTGTCTCATCGATCGATGGTAATATCACACGTCGAAATCTGGTGTTGACCACCTTTTTTTGTCCCAGTTTTGAACGTGAAATGATAGGTTATATTTAGGTTCTGGAAATACGTTTGTTTTCAGTGCTCCCCAGCTAAAAAAGTATACTACGTATACCCCACTATCCGGGCCGTGACGTGTTTTAACCGTGACGTCATTTTTGATCCGCCATTTTGATCCATGTCGTCGCCATCTTGGTTTTAATTATTTAATTACTTAATTAATTTATTTATTTAATTATTGATTGTTTAATTACTTTGAATTTAATATATTCATTCCGCGGGATTCGAACGCGGGTCCCTTGCGACTCCAGCAGGACACGCTAACCACTAGACGCTACTTGATCATATAGAGGGAGAAAAATAATACTTTAAAAGAAAATTTTTTTGCAGGAGGCGCCATCTATGAAAGACTAAGGGCGTAAATCATATCATTTTATTAGTATGAATATAATGTTTTTTTACTGAAATGCATGCAAATCTGATTAGGATCTTGGGAGAAAGAGTTGTTTAGGATAAAACTTAAAGTTTCTGCAGATATGATTCCTCCCCCCTTTCTAAAAAGCAGCAATTCACGACCTCAATTCTGAGAAATTAAGCACCTCCTTAAGCACTGAAATGACACCGTGATAATATTACTGTTTTTGCACGTCAAATATCACGTTCCTTAAGCACTGAAATGACACCGTGATAATATTACTGTTTTTGCACGTCAAATATCACGTTCCTTAAGCACTGAAATGACACCGTGATAATATTACTGTTTTTGCAGGTCAAATATCACGTTCCTTAAGCACTGAAATGACACCGTGGTAATATTACTGTTTTTACACGTCAAATATCACGTTCCTTAAGCACTGAAATGACACCGTGATAATATTACTGTTTTTGCAAGTCAAATATCGCGTGCCTTAAGCACTGAAATGACACCGTGATAATATTACTGTTTTTACACGTCAAATATCACGTTCCTTAAGCACTGAAATGACACCGTGATAATATTGCTGTTTTTGCACGTCAAATATCACGTTCCTTAAGCACTGAAATGACACCGTGATAATATTACTGTTTTTGCACGTCAAATATCACGTTTCTTAAGCACTGAAATGACACCGTAATAATATTACTGTTTTTGCACGTCAAATATCACGTTCCTTAAGCACTGAAATGACACTGTGATAATATTACTGTTTTTGCACGTCAAATATCACGTTCCTTAAGCACTGAAATGACACCGTGATAATATTACTGTTTTTACACGTCGAATATAACGTTCAAGGGACACTTAGCACCGTTATTTGACAAATAACACCATTTTTGCACCAAATTTGAACGTTCTGGTGCTGCTGGGGACACTCATGCACACACACACTCACACTTATCTCAATGCGTTGTAGCGAAAACCATAATTTAAATTCGAGATGTCAAGAACCTTTTTTAATGCGCTTTTATTAGTTTCACTTGTGGGTTTGTTTGTTGGTATGTAACTCTGAATAAACGATAAAATTCACATTCTTTACAAATATAAAAGTAATATATTTAACACTATTATTAACGCTAAAGGCTAAACTCTGTACCTCAGAACCAGAACGACTTAAGTCCAGAAATGGTGATTTTCACTTCATTAGTGCATTGTATGTAGAATCTTATTCCACATCGACCCATGAGAACGGTATTCTATAAAACAAATTCCTTCATAATTATTTAGGACCATTAAAAGAGCGCAAGTCCCATCTTTGCATGCATCCGACAATCGTTTTTCCCCTCCCTGAAAAGTTGCAAAAATGGACTTACGTTAGTCTGGTTCTGAGGTACAGAACTATATTATTACATGTTGATGGATAATTAGTGTTTCATATTGTTTGCATGTCACTCTGAATAAAAGATAAATTCACGTTCTTCGCAAATATGAAAGCAATATACAGTAAACTCTCACTTATACACCGCCTCATTTATGCGCCTTTTTCACTTATACGACGATTTTCAATGGTCCCTGCACATTCCGTAGCAAAATAATGATAGTGTCACTCGCTTGTGCGTCGCTCTAAAGATAAATATTTCACTTATGCGTCGAATTTTTGGCATGAACTAGAGTTCAGAGAGGGACAATTGTCTATTATGGATCGTTTTAAAGGGAACAGTTTGTGATTAGGTATGCTATAGTTTTTGCTTTCTCTTTATCGTTATAATTATGTTACAGTAATTGCGAAACCATAGTAATGTGTCCCTTTCTATAGAAACATTCTTATTCATGCTCTCATTAGAACTTATGTTGCGTTTTAGCCTGTGATCACTTATGCGTCTCTTTCACTTATGCGCCTTTTTTCTGTTGGTTCCTTGGGAAGGCGCATAAGTGAGAGTTCACAGTATTTAATACTATTATTAATACTAAAGGCTAAACTGTATTTCATGTTGATGTATTATACGAGGTGTGTTCAAAAAATAAAGGGAATTTTAATTTTTTGAAAAAAATATTCATTTATTCATCTATATAAATGTTGTCACCTTCAAAGTAATCCCCCCTGGATAATATACACTTGTGCGAGCGCTTCTTCCAATCCTCAAAACGCTTATTAAATTCGATCTTTGGGATAGCCTTTAGCTCTTTCAGCGATGTACTCTTAATGTCATCTATGCTTATAAATCGACGACTCTTTAAGGTTCTTTTTATTTTTGAGAATAAGAAGAAATCACACGGAGCCATGTCTGGCGAATATGGAGGCTGAGGCATCATTACAGTATTGTTTTTGGCTAAATATTTACGGATAAGCAATGAAGTGTGTACTGGTGCATTGTCGTGGTACAAACGGAACGACTTGTCCTTCCACAAATTTGGGCGTTTTTTACGAATTGCTTCACGCAAACGACGTTGAACTTGTAGATAGTACTCCTTGTTAACCGTTTGGCCTTGTGACAAGAATTCGTGATGCACTATGTCATTAAAATAAAAAAAACACCTTAGTTTCAACATCATACTCATATACCCATGTTTCATCACCTGTTAAAACACGTTTCAGTTCTTCTGCATCGTTGTTTACTTCATTTAGTAACTCCTAAGAAACTTCCATTCGCCGTTTTTTTTTTTTTTTTTTTTTTTTTTTTTTTTCAAAAGTCAACAATTTTGGAGCAAATTTTGCTGCTACACGTTTCATACCTAAACACTTCGAAAAAAATTGATGGCATGAGCCAATAGATATTCCAACATCATCAGCAACTTCTCTGATTGTGATTCGGCGATGGTTCAAAACCATTTCGTTCACTTTTTCTACGATTTCATCGGTTGTTGATGTGCTCGAGCGTCCAGTGCGTTCATCATCTTCAACGCCTTCACGGCCATCTTGGAAACGCTTATACCACTCGCAAACTCTTATTTTACTCATAGCAGAATCCCCATAGGCCTTTATCAACATTTCCCAAACTTTGTTACACTTAATATCATTTTTTACACAAAATTTTACACAAATTCTTTGTTCCATTACTTTCATCCAACAAAAATCGCCAAACCAATAAAACACCTCTAACCTTACATGTTGCGAAGGAAAAAGTAACAATGAAAACAGTTGGCAATTTTATGTTTTATTTTAAAGGTATGTCTACCAACATAACACAAAAAAAAATTTGTCAATCGGACTCTCCAAACCTGCGCAATTTAAAAATTCCCGTTATTTCTTGAACACACCTCGCAAGTTCATGTACACTTATAGAGAGAGAGAGCGGATATTCAATAGTTTTGAAAATCAGAGGGAAATCAGAGTATCATGAAATGTATTTTAAAACTGTATTTTTTAGTTTTTTAAACAATAACTTCAATTATTTTCTGTTTACTTTTTGTTTCTTTCACATTTAAAATTCGAAACTCAAATATAACTTTTATACTTCAGTTGAAGGAAAAGCATTGCTTCAGAGCTGCCCAAAAAAGATTCTACTTGAAGTGAGTAGCACAGAGCATAGATTATTTAATTTTAAATAGTTTCAGAACAAAAGCTGAATGTCAAAAGTGAAGTTCCCCGAGGATGAATTTCTACCGAACTGAATAAGACAGTTTCCGGATACACAAACTCTACCTTTTGGGCAGGAATCTTTCTCTTCGGAAAAGGAGGCGAAATGCAAAGCAAACTTGATCAATGTTTTCTATTGTTATTTTACTGATAGAGAAAGAGAAGTAAGTAGACAGATAAGCATTTTTTTTAAATATTTTTTTAACCCTTGATACCCTCGGTAACTTACATTTCTTGCTTAACTGGATCAGGGGCGGATACGGAAATAGTTTTTGGGAGAGGCCCAGAAAAGTAAAAAGTGCTCCAGACCCCTATATTTTTTTATTTAAAAAAATCTCACGAAGTTCCTTTAAAGTGTTTCAAAAAAAAAACATAAAGTCAATTAATCTACCTTTAAGTACAGAAATAATCCATACATGTACTAATTTACTTCGAATATGTGGCGAAAAAAAATCATTTTCAACATTTTAAGCTTATCAACTATTAAACCTTATGCCAAGTTATTCAATGTTATTTAACCTAGTGAGTAAATAATGCAAGGTATTACTTAGAAACACTGTCAATATGATTTAAAATAAAAAGTTAGCAAGACGAAATCGTTACTTTTTTCCATCACCGATGAATTAATGAATGAATCGTGATATTATGTACTATAAATTGGCAACGCCTGAGTTTTATTTATTCTTTTACACTGACTAACCCTGATTGCATATTATCCCCATAGCAAACCAAAGTGATGTTATTTGAATGCACTGTACAGGAGCTTTTTTTTAAGACATAGTTCAACATTTTTAATTCTATTATTGAGAAATTAAAAAGCATTTAAACATTAAATATTTAGTGAAATTATTTTATCGACCCGATGCATCTCTTAAGAACAACGATTCCTTCTTCAATTTGCTTTCAGTCAATCCTTTTAAAGATAATGCAGATACATATAGAAAAAAGAACTGCCACTCCTTTTAAAATAAAAGATTTCTCAGCATTACTTGTAAATTGATAAAAATGACCCGATGGCTACCAATAAGTTAAAGGCGCTCAACAAAGATCAGGATCTTAATCAGAGCAGAAAAAGATCGATTCCCTCCCCACTTTATTTTTTCTTTTTAGTGAACTAAAAGTATCCCAAAAAATCAGCGCTCGATGAAGAGAAAAATTCCTTGGGTTAGCAATCGGGTATACGTTTCTATTAATGTTCATATTGTATAAAAGTTTTAGTATTTTGCAATAAGAGAATGTTTAGCAATCCTGTGAACTCAGAATTGTTAATTTATTAAAGAATTGAAAATACAAAAGGAATCTTTTTTAAATATATCGTTCGTTCTTGCTTTTTGTACGAAGTAAAATCGACGAACTTGGAAAAAAATAAAAAAATATTTTTGGGGGAAAAAAATAGAACCGACTTCAGTTGGAAATTGCTCTAAAAAGTAAAAAATAATTTTTTTCTTTGAACACCATCGTAACTACTTTTAAACATAAATTTTAAAGTCGGCGCAAAAACGATAGGTAATGATATTTAACCATATTTTGCCAACATTTTTTCAAAGAAACCATTGAAAATTAAAAGCAGAATATTTGTACCATTACACGAATGTGTGGTAATCAATGAAATGAATCCATTAAAATTTATATTTATAGTTGAATTGTAGTTGCATATGATTCTATGCATTGTTTTTGCGCCGACTTCAAACTTATGTTTAAAAGTAGTTTCGATGGTGTTCAAAGAAAAAAATTATTTTTTACTTTTTAGAGCAATTTCCAACTGAAGTCGGTTTTATTTTTTCTTCCAAAAATATTTTATTTCATTCTTTTTAGTGTAAATGCACTTAAAATAATCAAAACATAGTTAAAAAAACCATGCAGCTGTTCAAAAAACTTGCAGACTTGGACTCGATCTCATTCCATCAGGAACTTCAAACCGACGCTTTTAACCACTTGACCATCGGGTCGCTCATTGATATAAGGATTTAAGATAGCACATATTGTTTTTAAATAACATGAAATTTTAGTTTTTCGATCATAACTTTTTTTCTAGTGAACAAATATCGTCATATGAATACATGGTATCTAAGTTAACCATCTCCCATCGATTTAAAAAAAATCGTCCAAATCGGTTCAGTAGATCAGATGTTATGTGCGAACAAACAGACAAAAAAACATACGCTTTGAATTGAAAACCTCCTCCTTTTTTGAAGTCGGTTAAAAATTGAAAGTAAAAGTAAGTAATTTGAATTATGGGAGAAGGAGTTAGAGTAAGACTTGGAAAATTGGTGCAAGTTTTTGCTTTTCATGGAAAATAATTTTCAACTAAAGTGGACTCTTTAGCTTTTTTCAAACACCACAAATCAAAATCTTATTTTTTAAAAATGTGTGTCACTTTAATGATCGTTCATACCCCCCCCCCCCCTCGCAGTGCAAAAAAACATTACACAGCAGATTTTTCCCAATAACTCAACACTCATGGTGTTTGATACACTTTATTTGTTTGTAATGATGTTTTTTGGTCACAACCAATATGAAAATCACAAAAAATAGTTACTTTAATTTTTAACATATATTTATCATCTTCAGAATTTTTGAGTTTTAATTTTACCTTGAATTTGACGTAAATGCGAGGTATAAAATACAGTATTTTATAAAGGTACAAAAATTAACATAATATAATTGATCGTGTATATAATTTTTTAAAAAATAATATAGGTGCCGCAAATCAAAAACCATTTATTGCCACAATAGATTCAAAGCCCCCAAAAATGGTGCAAACGTCCATAAGAAAATTCTACAGCATCGAAGGACCCCATTGCCAATTTTAACAAAGATCCGACCAAAACTGTCATTTTGTACCATAAAAAAATATGGGGCACATTCCTATGGGAGGATGTACCTGCATAAGGACATTACAATCATTAAAATCATTAAAAAAAAACATGCAGCAATTCGAAAAAATCCTTGCAGACCTGGACTCGATCTCATTCCATCAGGAACTTCAACCTGACGCACATAACCACTTGACCATCGGGTCGCTCATTGAAGTAAGGATTTACGATAGCAGATATTGTTTTAAATGACATGAAATGTTAGTTTTTCGATCATAACTTTTTTTCTAGTGAACAAATATCGTCATATGAGTACATGGTACCTAAGTTACACCATCTCCTATCAATTAAAAAAAATTGTCCAAATCGGTTCAGTAGATCAGATGTTATGTGCGAACAAACAAAAAAAAAAGTATACGCTTTGAATTGAGAACCTCCTCCTTTTTCGAAGTCGGTTAAAAAGAATGGTAGAAAATTCATCTACCCCTCTGGTCGGAAAGATGGGAAAGGTCGAATTACGTAATTCGAATTAATTTTTAACCCTCTATTTTAGAACTTTTTAAGTGAAAACACTAAGTTGAAGATATCCAATATTCTTATTTTTCATTATTTTTCTTTAATCTTCTCTCTCTCTCTTTTTCTTAAGTTGACAAAAAAAACCTACTTAACCGAAAACATCTCCTTAAATTCTGTAACAAATGCAGCAAGCTATTGTTAACTACGTCTTTTATGAAGTCAGACTAGAGTAAGCAGTGTAATAATCCCTCCTATCGATTTTATGGAGATTAAGCCTTATTGTTTATTCAAGACAGTGGGAAGAATTTGGAATTTAAGCTATTTTTCATTGAATATGTGACTAAATAATAAGCCGGGAGTTTTGTTTGCAATTTCATTGGAGATTTCTCCAACAAGTTAAGGGCATGATTATTAAAACTCTCGTATCTGCCACAGGGTAAATCCCAACATAATAAGCCAAACCTCATTGCTTTTGAAGTTCGTATTAGTTTACGACAAAATTGCGAATGTCTAATAAGCAAGGGACTTGAAATATGACATTTGAACGCTTGTATGCGTCCTTTGAATTAAAAGCTAATTTGTTACCACCGTAGTTGATTAATAGAAATATAATGAAAAAATTTAATTTTCTTTTTCGTTCTAAATTTAAAAAAAAATGTGTTCACGAAAAATTCAACTTCAATCGCTTCAATTTCAACCTAAAGTTGCCAGTTTGAAAATGTGAATGAAGTTCTAATGATGGGTTAAGTTGGAATTTCTTTTTTAACTTCTAATTTCTAAAACCACATATTTCGTCATTTTTTTTTTGTACTAATCAATAATTTTTATTTATTTCTGTTGCCATTTTGAATATGTGTTAACAAATAAAATTCTGATTGATATATTTTAGAAGGGACTTTTTTTGGCTGTAATACAAATATTAAGAAAAAAAATTCGTTTAGAATTTTATAGCTAACTAGCTGCGTGGCCCGGCGTTGCACGAGCTACCTTCGAACAAAAAATATGGAAACCTTCAAAAAAAATGAGAAAAAAGAATTCCTTTGTGTTATCTACTTATATCTATTACAGTACAAAGGAGTTCTTTTCTCTCATTTTTTGGTCAAGTTTCCTTAGTTTTTTGTTTAGAGGTGGTTCGTGCAACGCCGGGCCATGCAGATAGTAATGATTTAAATTACATAATTCATTTATGTATTTAACGGCCATTCTTATAAGTCTCTAAAAGTCTTCGTTCTTATATTTTGGGAGTACACTTTTGAAAAGATTCTGTTTTCAACGAGGGAAAAAAAACGTGAATGAAGCACAAATAAAAAGAATATGAAACAAGATATTAATGTAATAATAAGAGAGAAAATTGCATGCACGTGTTTCGGCGTTACAAGCAATGCAAAGAATGTGAGCTTATGGATTAAAAGACATCCGACAAAAACTTGTAACGTCGAAACCCGTGTATGCAGTATTTCTACTTATTTATGCAATAATATCTTGTTGTACATTCTTTCATTTTTCAAGCACAAAGAAGTTTATTTTATTCTTAAAGCACAAATTGTCAAGAAAATGTTGTACGCTATAAAGTATGAATAAATAGAAGTAATTGTGCTGCATTTGCGTCGTTTTTGCTTTCATTCATTTTTCAGTACAAAAAAAAGGCGATCATTTTTTTTTTATTTTAGACAAATATCAATTTACTTTATGTACAAAAAAATTAAATCTTTTCTTACACGCAACGATAAACCGTGCCGCGACAAATAAATGATTAAATGTAGTTTAAGAAACTAAAAAATACGCTCTCAGAGTTAATCAAACTACCTTAAGTTGTAGGATAGCATTAAGTACGTATAACATACTTAATACTATCATTAATACTAAAGCTTAAAGTATATTTCATGATACTCTCACTGATTTCTCTCCGATTTTTAAAATTATTTGATATTCGCTAAGTATACATTCACTTGTAATACATCAACATGTAATATAGTTTAGCCTTTTGTATTAATAATAGTGTTAGATATACTACTTTTATATTTGCAAAGAACGTGAATTTTATGTTTTATTCAGAGCTACACACAAGCAACAGAAACACTTATAATACTTCAACATGTAATATAGTTTAGCCTTTAGTATTAATAACACAAAGTGAACTCTCACTTATACGCCGGCCCAAGGGACCGACAGAAAAAGGCGCATAAGTGAGAGAGAAGTATAAGTGAACAATCCTATTTAAAGGCCAAAAACGCAACATTGTTTCCAATGAGAGAATGAATAAGAATGTTTCAATAGAAAAGGGGCATATTACTAAGGTTTGGCAATTACTGTAACGTAACTACACTGATAAAGAGAAAGCAAAAACTATAGCATACATAATTACAAACTTTTTTTTTTAACTATGCATAATAGATAATTGTCCCTCTCCGAACTCTAGTTCATACGGAAAAAAGTTTTCCGTGAGAAATAAAGGCGAAAGATTAAAGAGAAAAATGAAAAAAAAATGCTTATTTTTTAAAGAAAATAAATTGAATTTTTTACATTTTAGGGAAAATTCGGCACATAAGTGAAACATTAATCTTGAGAGCGACGTATAAACTATTGATACTATCATTATTTTGCTATGGAATGTGCTGGGATCATTAAAAACCGTCGTATAAGTGAAAAAGGCGCATAAATGAAGCGGCGTATAAGTGAGAGTTCACTGTAGTATTAAATATATAAAAACGTGAATTTCATCTTTTATTCCGATTTACATACATTAATTACAAACAAAATAAAAAAACAAATAAACCCACATGTGAAATTAATAAAAGCGTATTAAAAAAGAAACAGTGGCACTCTGGGAGCGCAGATAGAAGTTTAAATTTGAACAATTACGCGTCTATTTTTTGAGTCGTCAGTGGTTTTTGCCATCTAAAAAAATGCCAACGTGCAAGTGTATCAATGTAAGTAACACACACAATATATGTACATACTCATATGCAGAGGTAACGGTAAATGTAAGAGTGTCGCCAATTCAATTGAATCGTTTATTTCAAAAACCACCCAAGCGACAAACACTAGAAGTTCGAAAAAGTATTTTTACCATTATTTTACCGAAATAATCGATTAGGATTTCAACATTTTAAACCGAAATATATTGATATTTAGATATATTTCTTTCAAAAAATATTGTTGTAATCACTATTACTTAGTTTAACTTGAAGAAATAAATGTTTTCTTAAAATTAAAAGTTTTGCCGTTTATGTGGTTTCTGAAATAAACGATTCAATTGCTTAAAACCAAATCAAAAACTGTCCAACGCTCCTAAAGAAGTTTTTACTCCAACATCATAATTCGAGGACAACAAAAAAGAATATCCTTAATTAAAAATCGGCATCCATTTCATGAACAATTTTAATACCTTGTTGCATTTCAAAATACTTCAACCAAGCACACGAATTAGTTTGCAGGAGAAACCTTCAGGTTACTTCCGTTACGTTGAAGCTATAAATCTGAGTCTTCATAATAAGCACAAAGAATTTTCCCTTCACTCCTTCTTGCTCATAAAACCGGAATTAACCAAACATCAAAGCCATTTTCTAAACATGCTGACATCCACAAGCTCATATTTCAAAATTTTTCAACAGCGACCCTAAGTTTCAGCATCAAACTCAATAAAAGTCTTTTCAAACTCTGGGGCAAGGGTTTTAATTTAAAACCACATTCTCCTCATCCTGCTACTGCTGATGCAATTTCAAAAGATGTTTCTATACATGAATGGTTTTGTCCGAGTTGTTTGTTTTAAGTATTTCAAATTCGGTATTTTCGTACTTTTAATGGGAAGGGATGAAAATAATCCTTTTCTGACGAAACGTATTTATTTCGAAACTTAAGGTGTTTAATTAGGAAGTATGTACTCATCGTGGCTTGAATACATTGCATATGAACATGTAATGTTTCAGCAATTTAAATTGAAATAATGCGCTTTGTTTTTCGGCTAGACACATTTCCTTTAAATAGTTCTTTCGTGTCTAAAATAGGAAATGATAAGAAAAGTTTTTCTTTTTTTTTCTTCATAATTTTTATAAAGGAATCGTGTATCCCCGCACCAACCTACTCTTAATTAATTTTTATCAAAAATCTTTGCGAAATTGATGATTTTTTTTTTATTCACATACAATCGATTTTTATGCACATTCGTGCAACTGCTGTTTTCAATCGGCGAGACAGATGGAGCTCGTCTTTTTCTTCTGAAAAAACAAAAAATAATTTTCATACATTTTTTTTCTATATGAACTAGAAATAACTAAAAATTTATGAAATTTGAATTTTTTCCTCGGGTTTGAAAAAAAATGTAATATTTCTCTATATATTAAAAAAAGTAAGCTCAAAGATACTGTGAAAGGATGATTGTGGCTGACCTGCGTCCAGACGGCCCAATAGCACCGACAGACTTTAAACTTGGTACAAAATTAGTTCGATCCCTGTAGATTTGCAGCTCGGAGCCATTTTTCCTAATTTCGAATTAGTTTTTTTTTTTCATTAATTTCTTAAGCATAAATTTCACATACTTCACCAAATTAGGGAGCAAAAAAATCCCCCACCACCTAATGCTTTATATCGTTGGAAAGAGATTTTTTTTTCGACAAAAGAAAAAGTTTGTTCCATTTCTCTCCATTAATTATAACAGGAGATACAAGTGATTCTAATTTAGCCATTTTTCAAGGCTCACCTCGAGCATAATTAGATTACATTCAACCAAACGGCTTTAAAACATTTTCAACAAGGTCGTGTTCGAAAAGCAAAACCGGCGACTCATTGCTGTATTTATTGCTTGGCTTAATTCAACAAAATATACACAATTGCTTTTATTGTATACTAGCGGTACCCGCACGGCTTTGCCCGTGGTATAAAATTAAAAGTTCATTTGTAAAATAATTGATATATCAGAAAAAATGATCTATTTTAGTTTTATTCAACTATAATTCCTTCAAAGTGATATAAAGATCTGATATGGACCCCACACTACTTAATTTTACGTGTAAATTTCTTAGTAGATGCCTTAAGTGCTAAAATAGTGCTTGGAGTGAGCAAGATAACAATTCAAACATTTGTAGCCCTAGTTTGCTACGAAACAATGCAAAAAAATATTTTACAATGATTAATCTCCTAAAGATCGTCGTTTTTAACATCATTCAGTGGATTTTTCGCAAAATATCGCTAACAGCGCCAAATTGAACCTAAATCAAAAAAAAAAAAAAAATTTCGCCAATTTGGCGTCAAATATTTGGCGATCAAAAGCTTGGCGATATATCGCCAAGGGTCGCGCCAATTCATATCACTTTTGTTAACCAATTCATATCACCTTGCATTGAAAACACTGATTTACCCGATAAATGGGGTAAAACACCCCCTTAGAACATTCGAATGCAACCCCAAGGGAGATGGACAAAAATAAGCCAAAAGAGAAAATAAGAACAGTTTTGTTGATAACAGAAACCAACAGAAATCTTACCAAAGTTTAAAAGAAGAAGAAAGTTTTCTTTCCCAGCTTAAAAAACAAAACAATACATTTTCCGAAACGAAACACTTTAAAAAAACGATGCAATATCGAAATTGATACGATATTTCGTTAATCTGTGCTTTAGGTACCCTTTTCTCGCTAAATGAACGGTAGGCGCGCCAAGCGTGGTAACCCTAGCTATTTTGCGTAGTTGACTTTTTGAAAACGCGCCAAGCAGGGTCCCAAAGCATCTTCACCGGGAAAAAGACAGGGTTGCCAGAGAATTGGAACAAAAAATACTATACCTCCTCTAAAAAAAATATTACAAAATACTACTGTTTCCAAACGTTGCCAAAATCAATGTTGCTGAAATGCGAAATCTATGAAAATGAAAAAAAAAAAAATCCGCCAAATCTTTTAATTAAGTCATTAGTATATTGGAAACAGGGTTGCCAGAAAAATACTACGCTCCTTATTTGGGCCGAAAAAATACTACCGTAGAATCAAAAATACTACGTCTGGCAACCCTGGAAAAAGAACGAAACAAAAATAAGTATGAACACGTAACCATAGTAACAACATGAAAAGTTGATTTCCGTTGATAAAATAATTCTTTTCATCCCTCTTTTCAAACAAATTTTATTATCGAGCTGAACCATTTTAGAATCGTTTGGCTTGCTTTACTGAAGGTAAGCCTTGAATTTCGGGATTCTAAAAACAATTGTTACAGCTCTCCTGATGATCGTAGAAACTTCGAAAAAACTTCATTTTGTGCAGAAAATTCCAAGCTTTCGAATGACATAAGACTTGAAAATGTGTGTGAAATATTTCTTCCCTATTTTATCGAATTTCCGCTAAGAATTCGAATAGAAAAAGAACGAAATGGAATTTTCGAAAAATCGCTTCGAGGTGCAAAACTACATGCTACAAACTAATTTTGTGCCAAGTGGCATGAAAATCGACCGAACGGTTTTGGCGCTACGCGCGTAACAGACAGACAGAAAGAAAGAAGGACAGACAGAACCACCTTCAGCTTTATTATTAGTAGAGATAGAGAAGAGAAGAGAAGAGATTTTATATTTGTTTCTTTTTATCATTTAAGAAAGGTTGTCATTATTCTTGCTGTGTTTTATTTTGTTCACATGATTTCATATGAATTACGTTGTGTGTTTGAGTCATTTTTTTTCTGCGACGGAAGGAACTGGATTTTCTCTTTGGACTAGATATTGTACAAATGTTTTTTAATTATAAACATAAATTTTTATTTTTTTATACCGGATGAGGGGGGTCTCTTTTATTTATTTGGCGAGTTATTTTAAATTGTAGGATGAGGGGGGGGGGGTCTTTTTTATTTATTTGGCGAATTATTTTAAATTGTAAAGGACTGTGCTGTCAAAGGGTATGTGAGCATTTTAGTTAAAGGAAATTATTATTTTACAGCAAGATGGCGGAAGGGTATTATTTTCTTTTTCAGCGGGGACGCCGTATTCGGTGGCATATAGTCGATTTGACCACCAGAAGCAGGTTGGTGATCGACCCGCCGAAGGGACAAACGTGGATTGGTGAGCGAAGCGAGCAGGGGGCGGAGCCCCCTAGTGTTTTAAAAAATCATTTCAATTTGCTGAAAAATTGTTAAGATTTTTTTTCGGGAGTGTTTTGAACTCAAATACAAGAAAAATACATGAAAATTATTTATTTTTATTTTATTATTATTATTTTTTTTTTTCAATTCAGATGATAATGACGAACTCCATCTACTCAGCCGATTGAAAAACAGCAGTTGAACAAATGAGCATAAAAATCGGTTGCATGTGAATATTTTTCCCTAAAAAATGTTTTTCCCATGTTCAGACACACTGCAAAAAAGGAACTGTTGTTTTTACAGTATAATACTAGCAGACGAGGTTCCAATTTAAAACTGGAAAACTCACAGTAATAAACTGTATACCTAGCGATCCTCCAATTTATTGCTGCGAAGTTAGAAATTTTACAGTTTATTGCCTTAAAATTTAACTGTATTATACTGTATAAAAACAGCAGTATAATAGTGGCAGCAGAGGTTCCAATTTAAAACTATGAAGTATACGGTAATAAGTTTCAAAATTAGCGATTTTACAGTTTATTACTGCAAATTTAGCACTTTTACAGCTTATTACTGTAAAAATAGCAATTTCTACAGTTCATTACTAAAAAAATAATAGCTGCATTATACTGTAAAAACAGCATCCATTTTTTACAGTGTAGTAACCTTGTATTAAACATTTTTCACTGATCACACTGCTTAAAAATTTTAGCAAAGCTTTTCTCAAACCAACCAAGAATTACTTTTGCAATAAACACGGACACATCAAAACTATTTTCTTGCATTTTTCTTCAGATGTTGCTCTTTCCGGGCAACAACTCTCCAAGTTTTTCTTCAATTCCGAAAAACCTATAACCGTGTTTCACTCGCTCTGTCCTTTGTGTCTTTTACCCCTCAAAGAAACCATTTACCATGCATTATGGAGCTCTAGAAGTGTCGTTTGTCACCTTAATTGACAGCTGTTTTCCTCTAACAAAGAATCTTCCCTCACAAAC
>JAXGGA010017761.1:0-23536 GCA_038373865.1 Uloborus plumipes | reverse complement strand
TTTAATAAATTAATTGTTTAAAAAACTAAAAAGACACGCTTTTGTAGCAGTATGAACTAAAAAGTAAAAAATAATATTTGAATGTAAAGTTTGTTCAGTAGCGAGCAGACTGACTGAAAAAAAAATAACTTTAATGTTAAAAAAAAAAAGTGTGGGGAGCTCTCCATTTACATTTTGGAAAAGATTCTGCATCAGTGCAAAACGATAAAGACTAGTCAACGATGAGAAATTTGAGGCATTCAGTATCTAGCTCCCCTTCACCAAGTTTTTTTTCACATTAAAATTTGTTTGGTCAGTCTCTTTTCGCTGCTGAACAAACTTTATATTAAAATATTATATTTTACTCTTCAGTTCATATTGCTATAAAAGCGTGTCCTTTTAGTTTTTTAAACTATTAATTTCTTTTTCTTTTGTTTTGGTCTTACATTTTTATGAAAAAAAAAAAAAAGCATAACTCAAGATTTTTTTTTAATGCGTGAAATCTATTACTTCTTACTTTTTAGTATGAGTGTGAAAATCACATTCATAGTGTTTTGAAATTTGACATGAATTTTAATAAGTGCACAATAGGGTGGCCCTTAACTATATGGCATTTTTCCAAAGTTAAAATTTCCTTGCTCCCACCCCCCTATCTTGTTCCAATGAACAAAAAAACACTCTGTACCAAATTTCAATTCATTTGAACAATTTCTAGGAGTGCCGCCAATGACTTAAAGTTTAGTCAGTATCTGAAATTTCGGGAATTTTTTAAAAAGATTGCAGTTTTTAATAATAACACAAAAATTATTAGAGAAAAAAACATTTTTTGACAAACAGTTTCTGTAGAGTCAAAACATAGTATAAACAAATAAATATTTTACCTTATTGTTTCCTAAGTGAGGATTTGGTAGCAGTAGGGTATCTTTTGCGGTCTTCAGCTACGATATGCAAAACGAATTGTTTTTCACTTTCATCTTTTGTGAGAATATTATTATATTCCTGAATTAATTTGATACCTCTTTCTGCAGCATCATTCACAACACTTAATTTCTCAATTTTTTCTTTTCCTCTTATATAACTAGGGTCATCTTTCCATATTGAAGGATCTTTTCTGATAAAATCGGAATAGAAAATCGGGTGAAGAAATATCTTGTTACAGGTGTTACAAATGACAAAAACTCTTTGTTTACAAATAAAGAAAAATTATTTTGATGTAGAATATATCTTTTTTGTTGGTTTTCTTCTTGCTCCTGTTCTTCATCTGTATCTACTTCCAACAAAATTTCTACCATATTTCTCTTCACTGTGAGTGGAACAGTATCATCAAATAAGGATAGAGCCATAGGTTCGGGAGCCAAATACCAGAGATGATTTGAAAAATTTTTTAGAGCAATTTCACTTATTTCTTTATTAATTTCCCGATAATTGATCAACTTCTGAATGAATTGAAAATCATGATACGGAGCTTTAACTGCCTCCGGAGAGAGAATCCAAGCCTGAACTTAAATTCTAGCAAGAAAAATACATAATCTTCGTAAAGAGCTCTTCTCCTTTTCAGATAACTCAAATTGATTCTGAAATAAGTAAATCTTGAGCGCATAAATAGATTTTGGCATCCACCTAGCGTGACTTACAGCTCCTGGCTTACGAAATGATATCCCATTCTTAGGAATCCCGCCAAGAAAGATCATGCATAGTTCTAACAGTTCTCGGTAATCATCCCGCTGTTGTCTGTGAGAAGAAAGGTGTTGTTCAAGAAAGTCGAGTACGGTTAAGCGTACATCATCGGGTATTTCATTGTCAGCAATTTTATACCTTGCTTTATCGAGTTTTTACCAGGTTTCTCTAAACCTTTTGAAGAGTGTCATCTCTGGGCCAGAAGTTGTACTCATTAGAGAGTCAAAACATCCCTTCAAAATTAACTCAAAGATATGGTGACGACAAGGGAGATACAGCAGATTGCGATTAAACATGTTTTCCAGATTGGTACAGGCACCATTTATCCTTCCTAAGTTGCTACGTGTGGTATCACAGCATAGTGCTTGAATTTTATCAAATATTCCCCACTTTTCAACTGCTTGATAAACAGCCATGGCTTGGTCTTCTCCTGATGATGTGGTTATTTCAGGGACTCCCAACAGTTGCTCCTTGTCTTGGAAAGTTACTATAATTGCTAGTCGATCAACCTTCTCAACTCCAGTGAGATCTGGGAGCAATTTTCCATCCCAGTATAGTACTAATTCTTGACACTCGTTCAAGTTGAATTTTTCCCGAATTTCCGCATGTCTCTCTTCTCTAAATTTTTTTCGTAACCGTTGAAGGGAAGTTCGGTTTATTATCAGGTCCTTTGTATCGTGACCCAACGCTTGTGCAGCAGCTATCAAAATGTAAACACCATTTCGGTCAGTGATTTTACACCTGTCAAAAACTTCCGAAAAACGAGGAGTAAAAAACTGCAATGTACCTCGTGTTTCTGTGCGAGTAATGTCCGTACTCGTAAATGTGTCAGTTGCTGGTAATTTCGTATCAATGACAGAAGAAGGACTGTCACTGTCATCAAAACTATCACTGCTTGGGTTGCTGGAGGGCTATATCACAACTTGTTGTGGTTGCTAATTGTAGTTCAATTTCTTCATAAGTTCTTTTCTTTCGAGCAATTTCCATAGTTTTTTTTTCATTAATGTTCTTTCTTCTTTTTGTGTTAGTTTTTGTTCAACACCAACTATGGAACCCGGTCGCCCTTTCTGGCGCTGAAGAATTAAGAATTTTCTATCCTCTTCATTTTTTATATCTTCCAAAGCATTTGCATGTGCTATGTCAAAAAGATCGTCCATAATTTCCACAAAAGAATCTCTCCTCTCTTTTTCTTTGCTTGAGGTTCTCGAGAAACTTTTCTGTAAATGCTTCCCTTTATCGTGCAGTTCTATTAGTCTTTCAGTACAATGGTCCGTTCTTCTAGTAAGAATTCGAGCTTTTTGCCAGAAAACTGAAACTTCGTGAATTACCGTAAAGTCAGGTTACTTGGACCCTAGGGGGTTACTTGAGCCCATTACAGTAAAATGATAAAATCTAGGTTTTCTACTCACTAGTTGAAGACTTGCACATAGTTCCTCGTTTCTGGGCTAAGTAGAAGCACTCTGCAGTCTCTAACGCTAGTACCAAACTCAGATTTTATCATTTTACTGTGGGCTCAAGTAACCCCCTTGTGGGTCCATGTAACCCGACTTTACGGTACTAATGCAGCACTAGCTTTTATGGTCAAATTTACAACTTTCAGATTGTAAAAAAGACGGCTAAAAATTGCCTATTCGATGGTAATTTCGCTCCAACAATTTCATTGGAAATGTAACCAACAAGATCAATGTAAAAATCTTTTCTTAGGTTATGTGATGAGCTACCGGAAGACGTTGATGCCATTTTAAAGTCAGGCACAAATAACAAGTAGCACTGGCGCGGACTGCTGCTCTCACGCTAATGCATGTCGCGGGTCGCGTCTCACCCCCCTTGACTCTTGACCTCTGACCGGATGTGGGGTCTTCTTCGAGTGGGGGCGGTAGAAATGGAAATCGGAGAAGGGAATGGGAGACATATCGGAACTAAACAGATAAGACAGGGGAGCAAAGTTTTAGATTGGAGTTTTTTCTTTTTTTTTAAATTTGCACAGCACATTAAATTCTTCTAAAATAGATGTTCTGGGCATGAAAATTTCAAAATGACCAAGTATGTATGTGGACAGGACACACAAAAAAACTTTCGCAAGTTTGTTTTCGAAATTCTTGCATCACCAGGAAAGCGCCATGCGTTGCGGAAAACGTCTTGACCAAGCAGCTTCGTAATCTATATTAATATCTCAGAGGAAACGGCAGGAGAGGCATGGAAGTCCACAGAAAGATAGTTTAAGTAGAATAACACTTTTAATAAGACATACGACTATCATAAATGTAAATCTGCTAGAAAAAAAAAATAACTTGAAAAAAAGTGAAAAATTCATATTTTCGGCGAAAATTTGACAATTTCATGCTCGTTGCGGCACTTCTTAAACTTTTCCGATTGAGCTAATATTTTGCACACATCATTTTATTGTTCATTGGAACAAAATAGGGGGGTGGGAGCTAACTTTTGTAAAAGTTGAAAAATAAGGGCCACCCTAGTGCACAACAATGACTGTGATTAACAATGACTCGCCAGTCAAAGGCGCATCTAGATTTTAGCAAGAAATTTGTTAAAAGCAATTATAACTCGCGTTCTAATTACTTTAGAGCATTCAAGCGAATTTTTCACGATGCGAAAAAATCAGGGCTTTTTATCGACGTATAATACAAATTTGTGCGAGCATTTTTTCGTCCTCGTGTTAGAGGATTTATGAAGTAGTGCTGTTTAAAATTGGGGTAAGCTAATAATTTAACAATTAATAGTTAATTACTTAATTTGCTTATATAATATTGCATTGTTTTTGGGCTTGAGGTGACATACCAAAGTTAAAAATAATCCTATCCCATTTAGTGGGTGAAAATTGTCTTGCAAGATTCCATTACGCAGAAAATATTGAAGTTAATAAAAGCGTGTTAAAAAAATATTGATTTTGTTTTAATACAAATGTACTACGCATAAAGAAAGCATAGCTTATATTTAGTTATTTGAAATATCAATCAATTTTGCAATCTTTTTTTTTTTTTTTTTTCAAAACGCAGTCACGCAAGCAAGCGAGTTTATAAAACATTTCAGTAAAAATAGTAGTTTTCAAAATAAAAATTACGCTTTTAGAGTTAATCAAAAGTATCTACAATGACACTCTGATTTCCCTGATTTTCAACACTGTTGAATATCGGCTAAGTTTTCATGCACTTATAATACATCAACACGAAAAAATAGTTTAGCCTTTAGTATTAATAATAGTATTAAATATATTACTTTTATATTTGCAAAGAACGTGAATTTTATCTTTTCTTCAGAGTTAGGGCCCTGCTCCACATCAGCGGAAAACGCGACCGAAACCGAAGGCAGAAACCGAAAATCCGGGTACTTTCCATAGGAACACTATTTAATCCATTTTAAGTTTCTACTTTATTTTTCTGCTTTACGTCAATGTGGAGCAAGGCAACATACAAACAATTGAAACACTTAAAATACATCAACATGTAATATAGTTTAGCGTTTAGTATTATTAAAGTATTAAATATATGGGCGATTCTCTGTAAACTGGTAATTGGCTGTCCGGACTGAGTATTTTAAAAATAATTAAATGTAGTAAAGAAATTATCGCTCTTAATACAAGTAAAGCATTAATACTTTGTGGCCCAATTGTATTTGGAGCGATAACTATTTAATTTTTTTTCTATAAATTATCTAAGCGCCAAAAACACAGTCCCCTGGCTGTCTCAATCCCATAGTCTAACTGTTAATGATAGTATTTCTAAAAACCTATTCGCACTACATAAATTTGGCAATTAATATCTAAAAATAGAATGAGGCTATATTTTTCTTATGAAATAAAGTATAATTACATATTTCTAAAACTTAAAATTGTCATGTAAATTCTGTCCGGAGTTATTTCAAACAGTCCCCTGCAACAAATTCAAAGCTGTAACACGAAAAATCTATAACTTTTGCAAATTTTTTTTGGCATGAAGTTTAAAGTAATCAGTCTGAATTTGCCGAAATCTCCGAGAACGGTGTTGAAACGGTACTTTGCTTAGTTTGAGAGCCACATTTGTGATGAAAGTATGCATCAGGGTCGTTGCGAAAACAGTCCTCTGGGAAGTGATTTTATTAATGTCGATTAATTTAATTATAAAATATATTGGTTATCATGTCCACGATTTGTGCCTAAATTTATAGGTAGTCTCGTAACTAATTATGTTCCAATAGTTTTGCAGATATTACGCAACAAAGAGCAAAAACACAGTCACCTGGCACAGTCCCCTGCCTAGTTATACTAGGCGGGGGACTTACCCCCTATCATGATTTATCAGAAAAACACAAACTTCAATTGATCCTCTTTCAAACCAAAGTAATAGATTCATTTTCTGAGCAATAGTATTATAATTATACGAACATTTCAAAAAACCGTGCCCGGACAGATTTCGTGTGAAAAATGACGAGTTTACAGAGAATCGCCCGTACAAACAATTGATACACTTAAAATACATCAACGTGTAATATAGTTTAGCCTTTAGTATTAATAATAGCATTAAATACATAACTTTTATATTTGTAAAGAACGTGAATTTATCTTTTATTCAGAGATACATATTTATAATTACATACCCACCATGTGAAACTAATAAAAGCGTATTAGAAAAGGAAAAAAAAAGGAAAGATAAAAGTTTCACTTCTATCGTGTGTCTTGACGACAAATTAAAAAAAAAAAAAAATACTGATAGTTAGTACTGCGCGAGTGGAGAACCTGGTGTTTTATTTTCCTGCGGCGACACTGTTATTGCGGCTAAGCTACATTTACAGAAAACTTTATTGTTATTCACTAAATATTTTAGAAGTTGTATCTTATTCATTAAAATGATAGGTTTGGCGAAAAAAATATTTTTTTCCTTTTCAATTACAATTAAACTATGCACTTACATTTTAACTGTTTACTTGAGAAAGGGATACAAATTAAGTTTTTTCAATAATTTGCACCTTCCTTTTCCTTTTCAGCTTGGGGTTGACGGATTAATTGCTGATCCAGGAGATTTAGACTACAGCCCCTTGGTATTTGAAGTTCAAACCCTTGAGAAAAAGAAAGACCAGCTGTCTCGCAACGTAAGCATATTTTAGAAATATGAACGAAATTGCAAGAGGGTGCGTCATGGTTGGATTTTTACTGGTGAAATGCTTGAAGAGGTTAACAAATTCCAAGCTACTGTAATGAATTAACAAGAAATTACCCAACACCAAATGGGGAAATCTTCCTCTATGTTGGCATTGATTTTTCATCACCTCGTCTTGTTTGTCTTAAAACGTTCTCCAAATGTGCTTTTTTTTAGTAAAATAATTTTTGTCAGCAAAATATGTCTTTTATGTGAAAATAAAACAATTAAGTTACTTTGAAAACGATATCAAAAACGCATTTTCTCAAACTGATTCACATCATGTTTCGAAAAATTCCAACCTTTAATGTTTTTTCTTTATCAAAAGCGTGTTAAATTCAACAATCTTGGGTACGGCAAAAAATCAACTTGATCCGCTTTTTTCTCTACTGCAGAGCATTTCCTTATCGTGATTTGAATATACCTCCTATATAAGCCCGTGTTTTACTAGCTTTGCATAACTGTTGGCAATACCACAATACTACAATTTAACTAGAACGGGTGCTAGGGGTATATTTTGGCTGATACTAATAACACTGTGCGGCAAAAAAAAAAAAAAAAACCTTGAAAATGCTTCTGGCATTTTGAAGGCTGATTCTTATGTAAAATGCCCCCCTGAATCCGAATATGACCCCCGTTTTCCCCCCATCACGTACCTTTTTTTTTTAAACGCCCCCCCCCCCTTTTTTTTTCATTTTTCCTAAGTTTCAGAGCTATTATATTTTTTTGGAGGGGAAAGGAGCCTTATATTAACCCTTAAATTTTTTTGGAGGTCAAGAGAGCCTCAAAGTTTAAAATCATGAGCACAGAGAAAAAAAATCGGGGAATTTGGGGGGGGGGCGTAGCCCCCCAAAATATTTGAAAAATCACCAAAAACGATTTTTTTATTCTAGTTTCTTTAAAAACACCTTTAAAACATTTTTTTCGGTGCAGAACCAGAGTATAGAATCCGCTCCTATGGCTCCTGGGTCACAAAAAATTTTCACGCTGTAAAATTAAAAAAAAAATAATAATAATAATGCTCTAAAAATCGCACTTTGCACTCGAGTTTTAAAGCAGGTCTTCAGCCAAAAAAACAAAATTGGGGCTGATTCTTATCTCAAATGACCCCTATTTCCAAATATGACCTCAGTTTCCCCCCTCCACCCCCTCTTTCCAGAGAGCGCCCCCCCCCCCCCCCCACAATTCAGAGTCATTTTACAAAGAAATAATAAAAAAAAGATAGTGCTTTAAAAAAGAAAAAAAACGTATTTCCAGATTTAAAATTTTTTTTGGGGGGAGAGGGGGTGAAGGGGGTGCTGGTATACACATTTTTATCTAAGTCTCTCAGTTTGCTATACATGTTCATGATTTTCAACTTTGCACCTCTCTATCTATCTATCTATAAGAGTGTTAACGGTTAATGTCAAGCTCCTTTAATCTGAAAATCAAAATATTGGCTCGGAAACCGTTGAAAACTGAAAAACAAGTAGGGGGGGGGGGGGCTTTTTGTGAAAGTGATAATTTATAGTGTTTGGAAAAAATGGGTCACTTTGCAGAAGAGTCAGCCGGAACAGTGTCTTCTTTCATGCGGACCTGCGATGCGACTGATATGCAACGAGCCACCCTTACAAGAAAAAAAAAAATTTTTTTATTTTATAATATAATTTGTTTTCTACAAAGCGAAATAATTTCGAACACATTAATCAAAGAGAAAATCGAATACTCTGATTTTTCACAAAAAAAAAAATTTTAAAACGTCTCTTAGAAAAACAGGAAAAGATTTTTTTTTTGGGGGGGGGGGGGTATACCGTCCTAGTTTATATTTTTGGTACACATGTACATGATTTTGAACTTTGAACCTCTGTTGCCTTTTAGAATTATGTTAACGGGTTACGTAATGTACTTTTCCCCTCCGAATTAGTAAAATGACTCTGAATTTCGGGGGGGGGCGCTCTCTGGAAAGAGGGGGTGGAGGGGGGAAACTGAGGTCATATTTGGAAATAGGGGGTCATTTGACATAAGAATCAGCCACAATTTTGTTTTTTTTGGCTGAAGACCTGCTTTAAAACTCGAGTGCAAAGTGCGATTTTTAGAGCATTATTTATTTATTTTTTTTTTAATTTTACAGCGTGAAAATTTTTTCTGACCAGGAGCCATAGGAGCGGATCCTATACTCTGGTTCTGCACCGAAAAAAATGTTTTAAAGGTCTTTTTAAAGAAACTAGAATAAAAAGATCGTTTTTGGTGATTTTTCAAATATTTTGGGGGGCTACGCCCCCCCCCACCAAGTTCCCCGATTTTTTCTCGGTGCTCATGATTTTAAACTTTGAGTCTCTCTTGACCTCCAAAAAAATTTAGGGGTGAATATAAGGCTCCTTTCCCTCCAAAAAAATATAATAGCTCTGAAACTAAGGAAAAATGAAAAAAAAAGGGGGGGGCGTTTTAAAAAAAAATTGGTACGTGATGGGGGAAAACGGGGGTCATGTTCGGATTCAGGGGGTCATTTTACATAAGAATCAGCCTTCAAAATGACAGAAGCATTTTCAAGGTTTTTTTTTTTTTTTTTTTGCCGCACAGTGTAATTGTATGAAGCGCGGATAGTGAGCCTGGTGCTTCATTTTCCTGCGGCGATACTGTTATTGCGACGAAACTACATTTACAGAATTTAAATTGGACCTGGCGCTAGAGCTTTTTTTTTTGGTTGAAAGCGGTTTTTGGATGCCCTTCTTGGCAAGCGAAACTGTCTAAAGCGAGCCAACTAAGTTAAACTGGAACTTTAACTTCACCATGATAACGCAAGAAAAATGCCAAGCATAGACCTCCCCCTCTCACTTATTTTACCACTTTTTCCCCCTCATGTGAACAAGATACTTCAATTAATTGTTATACGCCTTTTTATTTTCGTATTTTATCAATGCCTACACCAAACACACACACATCCATGGGAAGACAGAGAAGCTTCTTTAACATAAACACATTTTCAATGACAAGAAAGTGCAATTCAAAAACTTGACTCAAGGAAATTGAACGCACGATTTCTATGTGTTTACAGGCTACACATCTACTTAGTCAAGCTGAAACTGTAAGCACAGACGCTGATACCACAAGAACAGAAGCATTGGAAGTCGAAAATTTAATTCAAACGACCATTGGAAAAGTCCAAGGTAAAGTCGATTTATATTTGTGTCTTAAAATATGAGTGGACGTTTCCCGTTATTCTTATTTTATAGTCTTATTCCATATTTTCAATCCATTTCGTTAGTACCAGGGTTAGTCATTAAGTCACAAAACATAATAAAAAAAAATAATTTACCATGATTATCACTTGAAAACAACCTTTTAATTTTCCACATTATCTCCAGCTACATTGATGCACTTATCCTTATTTTATCAGATCCCCAATTTCAACTGCATAACATTCTTTGAGTTGCAGTCTTATCCACAGTAGACAACTGACATTTTTGAAGTCCTACTTTTGAAGTCCTGAGATAGCAGCCTAAAGAATTTTATGCAGGTGAAATCGGGTCTCTAATAAAACGATGGGATAGGTTCATCAACGTTGCGGAAGATTATGTAGGAAAAAAATCATTTCTAAGTATTTTTCATGGTAACTTGTTTTTTACTATTTTTTATAGCTGACTTCATGACTTTTCCTCGTAATTACTATAATTGTAACCTATTTATTATTCTTTGATAATTATCTTCTGACAGGAATTGTCGAAGAGCTGAGCAAACTGTCAGAAGGACTTCAAGGATCGTTGTCGAACAATCTAGATGATCTTCTAGCTCAAGCCGAATACATTTTGAGCGAACTTTCGGAAAGAAACTTTGATATTCCAAGAAATGCAACCACCGAAGAATATGATGCAGCAGAAGAATGTGAGTGCGCTTTGTCCTAAATCTTATTTTTCCTTCTTTTACTAAGTTTTATTTCATCCATTGTATTATTCGCGTGAGCTAGTTCGCCGTTCTGAGGCAATCGCTTTATATGTTAAGGCGGCAAGAAAAAATATATTTTAATCTATCTCTATCCCTAGATTTCTATCTATATTTTCTAGGGATGCACCGATTAATCGGCCATAATCGGCCACTTTGCCGATTATTAATAATCGGAATAATTAGGCCGATTAATAGGCTGAAAAATATTTTTCAGATATTATTCTTTAAAGTATACTTTCACTAGGAAACTATGATGAATAATTTTGTTAACAGTAATAATAATCCTCATAGTTAAAATAAAGTTTTTTTTTAATGAATTCTCCTACTTTGAATAAATATACATAGACAATGATGCAACATTTTTCATGTGGCGATAGTTTTCTCCTTAGCACTGTGCTTTCAGATAACCTCTAATTTTCAAAGAATAAAAGTGTTGAATTAAAATGCTACTGATTAATAAAATATATGAATTAAAAGCACTCCTAAATTGGAGTGTTCACCACACACTCCCCCAACCCAACCTTTTTTTTTTTTAACTTTTATTTCCAATTAACATAACTAACAATGGGTTAATAATATTATTAACACTAATATGAAAATTGGTTCTAAGAAATTTTCTGAATGATAACTGAAATTATTTTGTGAAAACTAGGAAAAGGGAAAAAAATCTTCTCCCAGAAATAAATTACTTACTATTTCTAAACTTGGAATTGTATAAGAGATAAAAAACAGTGATGGTAAAATTGGTAGTAGAAAAACAATGATCCTTATCATTAATCGACTCAGCCGATTAATCGGCCGATTATCAACAGCCGATTAATCGGTAATCGGCCAATTTGCTTATTGGTGCATCCCTAATATCTACATATGTCTATTTACATCTGTGTCTCTATTTACATCAATCTACATCTACGAAGTGGGGCAATTAAAAATGCAACCGAGAACGAATTTCCATGCTAGAAAGAAACACATTAGAAAAAAGAAATACAGTTTCCTAACAGACTTACAGCAGGTTTTGAAAATGAGCACCATAAATCTCTTGGTCTTTTTGGGCGTTGGTTAATATATTCGGGTAGCGGAACAAAGCTACACTTTTGGAATCCCTTCAAAAATGTTCTGTTGCCGTTCTTGATCACAATGAGGGTTTTGTAGTTTCACCTTAGTCTTGGTGTTCCTCATAGGTAAGAACTCTAAGGTATATATATGGGTGATTCTACGCTATTTGAATTCAGACGGCCAATGGAAAAACTTCATGTTAAACTGATTTTATTAATGTTTTTGTATGCTTAAGCCTTACAGACTATTATCTTTTATATGGACCACCTAATTAATTCACTACAATTATTTTATTTTAGCATTTATAGCTGAAAATAGTCCTAAATGTATACTCCCCTGGCCTGTTCAAATACTAGTTTTTATACAAACATGTTCGACGTTCAATTTTTGCTAACTTGGCATAACGTTTTTTGCCATAATCATACACTTACATTAACAGAGAAACATATTTCATCAGTAAACATTGAAAAAATATTTATTATTATTGTTAAAAAATACACTATTCAACGAGCCATATCAACAGTGTCACCCTCACCTGGCGAACTTCAAAGACTGAAATTTCGCATAAAAAATGCATAAGGATGATGTTGATTGCGAATAACCAGTGTAATACTAAGTAAAGTTAAAAGCAAGCTAAGAGTTTTTAAAAAAATTCGAATATTATTGAATCGGTTCTCGTTGAAAGTGCCTCAAAGCGTACTGCGCCAGTCGCTGTAGTATTTCCCCTGGTAAGTATAACTTTTTATATTTCATCGTTACATAAGTGTGCGTATGTATAATGTTATGCTTGTTGTGTGCAGACATCACGGTTTACGTGAAGTTCTGGTAAGAAGAACGCGTGATGTTGTTTTTATAGGTAATGTGTGATTTTGTCACTTCTCTGGCGTCACTCCCCTGGCAGTTTTGTTCCAAAAAAGGGTAAATATACATTAAAACTGTGTTACAAGCATAATTAATTTCAGTTTTAATATTATTTGCCCCTGTGAAAGCAATTTGAATGAACGTAAATAATGCGGGAAGTATTTTTGTTTGGGATCTGCGGTGCGACTTGTATGCAACATGTCGTGTTTTCAAGATTGTTTTTTTTTATTTTATTACAACGCGAAAAAAATTTTTGAATACAGGTTTTATAGAAATGAGTCCATACTATGATTTTACACCGAAAAATAAGTGAAATAATAGTAAATAAAACCAGAATTCTGCCAATAGTGTCACTCCCCTGGCAACGCATTTTCCCCTGGTATCGATAAACCCCCTAAAAATTTAAATTTCGTCTGGCCCTTACCACTACAATCATAAAAATAGCGGCTACTAGTGATATAATGAGTGTGGAATTAAACAGATTATTTTTTCTTTGGGGACACAAAAAACGCATTGACCGTAGAATCACCCATATCCCAACAGCCCTCGCTTTCGGCGGGAAGTGCAGCAAAATTGTTTCTGATAAAATTGCAACAATACTAGAAGCCCAGACTTTCACAACTTGCTGATAAGAGCATAAAAGTGACAACAGATGAATAATGGTTGTTTTACAAATCTACTATAAGCAAGTTAGTGATTTAGAGTCATTCTATAGAAATGTCAACCTCAACCGAAGAAAAAAAAATACTGAAGGGAAAAAAGTATCAAAAAATAAGTAAATAAATAAATAAATAAAAATTATACAACATAAAAAGTTTTTAAAAATTGAAAAAGTATTGTAATTATCACTGAGATTAGCGTAATAAATAGTTTTTAGTGTGTTTACTGCTTGTTATTCAATGGTTACGTTAGTCACGTTACGCTAGTCGTTCTCCATCTTGGATAAAATTGACACTTAAGACTAAAAAAATTTAAGATTTAATAAATGTGTTTTATGTTTTTAAAAGCCAACTTTACACATTTTTCAAATATATCATTCAACTTTTAACACTTGCTTAACTTTGAGAAATTTTAGCCTCACAACATGAGCATTAATTTTCAAGGTTGCAAAAATGTTACGTTAGTCACACTGCCCTTTTGGTTGAAAAAATATCTACTGTCAGAAATTTTGTTTTAAATTCTTAGCAGAAATGATACATAGATACCATGTACATTGTAAATCCACCAGCACAACTGAAAAATATTTTTTATCCTTTCAGTTCCAAGTAAAACCAGTTACAAAATCAGCTCTGAATGTTACGTTAATCACTATGGAATGACCCTAGATATCCATTCCTTCACTGTGTTTCTTTGTTGACATTTACTAGTAGTAGCCCAGAGTGCAAATAAAAGTAGCCCAGAGTGCAAATAAAAGTAGCCCAGAGTGCAAATAAAAGTAGCCCAAAGTGCAAAATAAAAGTGCAAAATAAAAGAAGCCCAGAGTGCAGAACTCTATTCCGTTCTGCACTCTGGGCTACTTTTATTTGGCACATCCTGTATCTATTTCCCCTGTATGTCTAAAAAAAAAAACTTATAGTGATATATATAATCTATCTTTACCAATCTGTATTTACTATACCAAATCTCACTTTCATAGACCATAGTTTTACCGGAACGCGCGTCATACAAACAAACACGTTTTTTCTTATAAGAGATTATAACCTTTATAGGGAATTAAAATCTTCCTTTATTCTCTCCCCCAATCCACCTTCTTATTTATATCTATAGCACAGGATTTTTTTCTCTTTCAGTGCTGGAGCACGTGAAGTCGTTTGAAGTTCCAGTGCTCGAAACGAAACAGAAAGTCGAAGAGGAGAGCAAAAAAGTGAACCGATTGATGATGCTGCTCGACGAGCTGAACAACAACAGCCAGAAAGCGTACGGGATAGCCGATGACGCTAAAGGGTTAGAAGAAGAAATTCAGAGGATTCCCGTTAAGGTAATTTTTGTGGCGATAGAAGTCGTTATTAAAAAATATATATTATTCACAGTTTCTTGAATTATTGAGGTGGAAAGTGGATTTAACATGACCCAGACAGCACCACGAGGAGGCGCTCACCATTACGGTTCGTGTGTACTGAGTACAACTACGCAAAAACACAAATTCTGCTTCATTTTAATCCATAAAACGATGTTTTATACAATACGTTTCTTTCAAATTTCTTAATTTTTATTTATTTATTTTTTCGTTTTTCTTTCTTTTCTTTTTGTCGCTTTTCAACATGTTAGTCTTCACTTCATTTTGAGCATTTTTGCAATTGAAAGTATGCATCTGTAATGAACGGTTACGAAACTAAAGATCATGCAAGTTAAACCGAAACACCTTGTAGATTTATGAGTTATGCACTATTAAAAAAAATAGTTCAACTTGTAAACTTTGTATTTGAAAAAATGCTTGTTAATAACTAATATATATATATATATTCTTATAATTAATTAATTTTAGTTAATTTTTTCTTGTTTTGTATATATATATATACTGAAGACAAGGAAAAAATTAACTTCTATTCTCATCCCCAGGCCAAGATTGAAGAAATCGAGAAGAATATAGAAGAGACAAACAAAGTCTTAGATGATGCAACAAAATTACTGGACGAAGTAAAGGAATTCATTTCTAGTGCCGAAAAAGCGTACAAGGTAAGAAAACAAATCTTCGGTAGAATTTTTTATTCATTTTTCATAAAGTTGAGAGGATATTGTTGAGTTCTTAAATGCCACTTTCAGCGTCTGGGAGAAAATGGAGATCGTTTGCTGCTGTCCATTCGCAATTTGAAGGATGAAATAGAGGATATCAAAGAAAATATTAAAGAAATCGAACCAGTCATAGAAGAGGCACAGGAACATTCAGCATTTTTGATGGAACAAGCAGCACTCTTGGAAAAGTGAGCTGGCGATTAATGTTTTTATTCACAATAATGAAAAAAACACACCTGAAATCCGATTTGTCTCATACAACAAAAACTCGTATTTAATTGCAAATAGCAAAATTTATACCTTGAAGAATCATCACACAGCTACACTGCAAAAGACGAATGTTGTTTTTACAGAAAAATACAGCTAATTTTATGATTATATACTGTAAAATTTCTACTTTTACAGTACTAAACTGTAAAATTGCTAATTTTACAGTACTAAACTGTAAAATTGCTAATTTTACAGTAATATACTGCAAAATTGCTAATTTTACAGTTTATTACCGTGCATTTTACAGTTTTAAACTGGAAGCTCTGCTGCCAGTGTTATACTGTTGTTTCTACAGTATAATACAGCTAAATTTTACTGCAATAAACTGTAAAATTTCCAACTTTATAGTAAGAAACTGTAAAATTTCTAGTTTTACATTTTATTTCTGTGCATTTTACAGTTTTTAATTTGAGCCACGGCTGCCAGTATTATACTGCAAAAACAATATTTATTTTCGGCAGTGTGTGCGAGAAAGGGAAGCATAGAACAAGATTTAACAGCTAGAGTCAAGTCTTAATAACACGAAGTTCCTATGGAACCGACTAAAATCTTCCATTTGTTCGAATTGTGGGAAATACCCACAGCCTTCTCAAGAATTTGAGATCCGAAGAAAACTTCCAGATGAAGGAATATTCGAGTTATAAGGCTTCGAGTCATCGCCAGTGGACTGTATTTCTGTATATTCCATTCATTTTAACTCTTTAAGGATCTTTATGTAATTTACGTATGTGTCCCATAAATTCAAGAACAGGCCCGGACTGGCCATAGACTTGACCGGGAGATTTCCCGGTGCGCCCTCCCGAACGGCGCCCTTCTACTATTTTCACGATGTGTTTGCTTCTTTTTTTTTTTTTTTTTTAATATATACTGGGCTTTCTATATCTAAAGAAACGCTATCTCATGCCTTCCTAAAGGCTGTTGGGTAGGCGCCCTTTCGTAAGTAGGGAAAGCAATCCACTGCTCTCCGCTATCTACTGTAGCTCATCTTTGCTCCCTAAAGTTACTATCCCTACACCCCCGAGAACAAAAGCAGACCCTCGTTGTTTCCCAGAATCTCCTGGGCGTTTCCTCTATAAAAAAGGGATGTGAGGGTGAAAGTGACAGCACATATCAATGGTCAAGAATACGAGTAGAATGGTGAAATTTATTGACGGTACTCAAGTCTTGTGCTTGTCTCGGGAGAATGCTGTACATGAATCAATGAGTTATTTGGGTTAGATTTTAGCATTAGTGAAGAAGTGATTTTGGAGCTTCAGAAAAATTGAATACACTATAAGAACGAATCTTTTCAACGGTAAGTTTCTCATTTTAAGTTTCATTTTCTTTGTATTAAGAAAGTATTTTCCTAGATGTATAATCCTAAATTATAGAATTACAATACATGGATTTATAATTAGTTGTAATATGATCTATGAGTTTCAATGTGATGATTTGAAAACTATTACAGTATATATACAGAAAATAACAACGTTACGAAGGCACAAATGAGCAGGGATACTGCAGACACGTGCACACTGTGCATCCATAAGCTCACAACTTTTCTGCAATGAAAAAGGCGTTCATTGTAATACACATGTCTGCAGTATCCCTGCTCATTTGTGCCTTCGTAACGTTGTTATTTTCTGTACATCTATAGCACAAAGGTATTTGTAAACTTTATTACAGTATACTCTCGATTATCTTCGAGCAGATTATCCACGGGGCGGATTATCCGTGAAGATCTGGTAAAAGTAAATTTGTTGTTTTTGCTTAATATTCCTTACAGAAGAGTGTGGCGTACTTTAGCGAATAAATTGTTGGACGTTATCATAGGTCCTATCCCTTTATAGATCTTATGTGCTTCAGAATTTAAAATGCAAATAATTCTTAATAATGTACCTATCTTCACTGTTTGTATCACGTTTTAAGTACAATACAATCATTTTCTAGCAAAAGATAATAAAGACTTTTTTTCTTCTTTAGCACCGTTTTAAGCTTTTTTTTTGTGCCATCCAATTCCGCGTATAATCAAGAGTATACTGTACTTTAAAATCTAGTCAGACCCTGAACATTTTTTTCTTTCTTATCTCTCTCTCTCTCTCTTTCTTTAATATAATTGTTTTTTGTAATGAAGACTCTCTCTCTCGCGCGGGCGCGCTCGAAAAAATTTCGTAACTTAAGGTCAACGATAACATGAAAATAAATAGAAATGTTTGAAATGATTTTTAAACGCATGTACTTTTAAAATATAACACTTTGAACAGCTAGCATTTCTGAAATGAAGTTTTAGACATTAGATCTAGCTTCTGATATACAAATGTGTCTGGGAAAAAGTATTATCGTGAAAGTTTTTTGTTTTCTTCTCCAAGAGAACAAGAAACTTGAAATTTTAATTTTACATGTACGTTCTACTTTATATTTTAATTATAATGTACGTTGAACTCACAAATGTGAAAAAGGAGGCAAAAGGGAAGGCAAAACGATTTTTTAGTTTCGCGGACATTACTTGCAGTGTAAATACCATTCATTTCCGCCCCACCCCAACTGATGTTTTTTAATGAAGCAGGTGTGAACTGTGAAGAGCAAAATCCAATTGAAAGTTCCTATTGTAATATCATGGAATTAAAGGGGTAAGATTTTAAAGTCTTAAAAAATTTGAATTTTAAATAAATAAATAATAATTAAAAATAACACGCTTCTGTATTTACGGGGTTTTTTGAAATGTCCGTTTTACATTCTTAAAGTACTGTGGAGGCTAAATCGGCGCCCTTCGACTCAGCCTTCCCACGCCCTTTCGACCACCCAGTCCGGCCCTGTTCAAGAATCACTTTATGAATTATCGAGTAAAAACTATTTATTTATTAATGGCCTACCTCCACATCGGCAGAAACCCGACCGAAGCCGAAGGCTGAAACCCCAAGTCCGGGTACTTCCTAATTTAGGAAAATAGGAAGTACTCGGATTTTCGGTTTCTGCCTTCGGTTTCGGTCGGTTTTCTGCTGAGGTGGAGCCCGGCCCTAATTCATTTTATTGAGACACATCAGTATCCTAATATTAGCAAGAAAAAGTTATTACCTAAATAGTATTTTTTTCTTTTCCATTTTCTTTTCTTTTTCCTTAAAAAAATGCACTTTCCACTTTTCTCGTAAATTATTGCCAATGGGGAATCATGTAGAGACAAAATTCTAGAGCAGATTTCTAAGGTACTGTCCATAAATGGTGTCGAATTTTTGAAAGTAGATTTACCCTACCCCCCACCCCTCCTTTCTCACAAAAGGTCAGTCCACCTTACCTCCTCTCCTCCCTTGTTACATGCCACGATAGTTTCCATAAGTATATGAAAAATATGTGATGTCACAGTTCTTGCTCTCGCTTCCTCCTCAATTTCCCAAACTGTCACAATTTCACGACCCAACAAATGTACAAGATGGATTTCTACAGTGGCGCACTCAGGGTTGTTTCTTGGGAGAGGCTGGAAGCCCAATAAGTGAAGGGAAGAGAAAGACAACACTAATGACATTTCAAAAGACCCTCCCCCCTCCCTCTTAAAAAATGTATAAGTATGCAACACAGTAAAAATTCCAAAAATGTAATTTTAGGGAGCCCCTTTGCAACGTCAGAATAGAAAGTTGGGTGGCTGGGGAGAACTGCCTCGAACATGTTTCTAGATTGAAGTTAAAAAAAAAAAAAATTTGGGGGTGTTAAGGAAAGAGAAAGTGAAGGGGACAAACCTTGCTAGAGAATGTTGCCTAATTGTATGAACCTCCTAAAAAGATCTCCTTGTTCTTGTCAAAGAGGTTTGTTTCATGTTTCTGGGAGGGGCTTAAGCCCCTTAGCTCCACCCGTGAGAGCACCACTGGATTTCTATGTTGTTTACTAATTTATATTTCGCAAACAGATCTTTAGCTGATACACGAAACAGCTCTGACGCTGCAGTGCAAGCTGCTAAAGCTTACGGCAACATTGAAGAAGCAATCAACGATGCTTATGATGCGGCACAAGCAGCACTTATTGCCTCCGAACAAGCAACAGCAATGGTAAGAAACACATTTCCTTAAATTGTACGTCACGATATGATGATAAATTCAATTTATGTGTTCCTTACCAAAAAATATACTGTTAAAACTACAGGTTGCACAATGCACCTTTAAGGGTTGGTTAGCTGGTTTCGTGTCACAGATAGAAGAATCAAATAGGACCGAAGGTCCTATGTACAGCATCAGCGATACAAAGACAGTTTTCTTTGTATAAAGGCCTATTCACATAGCGACCGATCCACCCGAACGAAGTGGTGTTTCGGACGTGACGGAAGGAGGTGAAAATTTTCGAGCATTCGCACTACCTCCGTTCGAAAGTCACGTGACGGTATTCCCCCACTAATTACAAACAGCGCGCACCTGGCGAGAGTCAATGAAGTCGCTATAGAAGAACCGGTCTGGTTTCGGGCCCGGCGACATCCAGCATTCTAGAGCGGCGACGGGAGCCGATTTTTCGGCGTGTTATCAACATGGCAACGGATTTCGAAAACCAGTTTCGCAGCGAAAAATTCAGTTCGGACGGCCGGTTCGGTCGTAATCTGAATAGCGCTTAAGTCTGACCACGGATTGTCACTTACTTGTTGCAATTGCGCCAGGAAGGCGGGACAGTTGAAAAGATGCTCGGGGCTTAGTTCTGTGTCTGGGCAATTTTTGCAGAGGCAATACGTCCTTGTCCCGTCTTTATGTATCTTCATCCCCCTGAAGTGTCCTGTCCTAAGTCTTGTTAATGTACTGACCTTCAAGGGCGAAACGTTGTATTACCAGCGGCACTCCTGAGGGGTTCCACTTGACCCCATATAGCACTCTTGAAAGTGCCATTTGGCTTCATGTATCACCCTTTGGGTGTCTTATGGCACCCAATGGTTGACCCATGGCACCCGAAGAAGCCAAATGGCACCTTCAAGAGTGCGATAGGGAGTCAAGTGGAACCCCTCAGGAGTGCCGCTGGTGCTACAACGTTTCGCCCTTAAAGGTGCCTAGTGCAGCCTGTAGTTTTAACAGTGTATTTTTATTGCATTACTGGTGACTATATTTTGTTTGAAACTACGAAGCTGAGACTTCAACGGCAGATTTAGAGTTTTGGGGAGAGTCGCAATGATTTTTTTGGGAGCGCCTTAAAGAATGGCGTAGAATATTTTTCATGTACCCTTTTGGATCCACTTTGGGTTCCTTTCGCCATTGGGGTTCATTCACAATTGAAGGGCTTGGAGGATGAAGGGGTTAAGTTACATTAAAAAAAAATAACCCCCCGTACAATGGTAAGCAATAGATACAGGTAAGCAAATAAAACTTGGTACATCAAAAAGTAGATGTCATTAAAGCAATTTCACACGTACACTAACGACAAAACCAGAAAACAAAAAATCTGCAACAATAATTACTCGCAATTTCTGTTTCGTCACATAACCCTTTCATCTCCCAAACCCTTCAATTGTGACTTTTTGCGACTTAGTAAATCCACCACTGAGGCTTACGTGAGTACGCGCCTAAGATTGATATCGATTTGAGTAATACGAACCTATTCTTGTTTTACCCAGACAGAAAACATGTTTTTTCCTTTTTTACCATTGAAAACTCAACTGCCAAGCTATATTTCTTTTGCTAATTGTCTTTGAAACGTCTGCCTAGTGATAAAAGCTCATTTTGTTGATACTTTCATTGTTTAGTTGTAAATAAGCTCGCTTATATCGGGCTTTCAGATACATTTTATCATTGCCGTATTTCAACAAATATGATACCTCAAGTGGTCAATGAACTATTGAGAGACTGTAGTGCTACAAATCTATATACAGGGTGTCCACTCCTATCGTGGACCAATAGCTAATTTCTTAACCGTTAGAGATAAGCATATAGTTCATTTAGGAAAAAATCTCTTAATTACGAAAGGAATTTTGGGTCTATTCAATGTTTTTCAAAAAATCAAATTTTGAAAGAGTTACGAAATTTAGATTTTTATACAGCCCCCCAGTCCTATTAATCATGTTTAGTAAAACATTCTTGACACTGTTACGTTTAAAACTAAAAAAAAATCACTGTTCTACCACAAAAATTGACCGAGTTATGACGTTTTGAAAAATCAAGATTTTGCATTATTTCATGACGTCATCGAGAGATCGCTCCACCGATGACGTCATGAAATAATGCAAAATCTTGATTTTTCAAAACGTCATAACTCGGTCAATTTTTGTGGTAGAACAGTGATTTTTTTTTAGTTTTAAACGTTACAGTGTCAAGAATGTTTTACTAAACATGATTAATAGGACTGGGGGGCTGTATAAAAATCTAAATTTCGTAACTCTTTCAAAATTTGATTTTTTGAAAAACATTGAATAGACCCAAAATTCCTTTCGTAATTAAGAGATTTTTTCCTAAATGAACTATATGCTTATCTTTAACGGTTAAGAAATTAGCTATTGGTCCACGATAGGAGTGGACACCCTGTATATAAAAATGGATGCATGTATATATATATTTGTATGTTTGTATGTTTGTTTCTCATAAAAATCCAGTTTTCGTCGGATTTGCATCAAACTTGGCACAAAAGTTCCTTGATGCACTAAAATTCGCATAGGCAGAGTTTTGAAATTTAAAAAAAAAAATCAAAAAGCTAAATATTAAAATTTTTTGTCTAAAAATGGCCATTTTCTTTTAATTTTGAACAGATAGAGCGATAGAGCTAAGCCTGTAAGCATACAAATTGATAAAATTTAACACATTTAAATATGAGTATTTTCCAAAAAAGATTACGATTAACAATGAATTATCAATTTAAGGCTCACATATTTCATTTTAGCATGAAGTAAGTATGCCCATGTGGATAGAATTCATTCAAATAATGTTTTTGGAGCTATGTTGTATTAATAAGCACCCGGGCACCGCCGGGTAATAAGCTAGTTAGTAATAAATAATGTCGCCCTATGATCTGTAGATTTATTTTGAAACTGTATGCATTCATTTATTCTTTAATGCAGAAAATAACCTGAAAAACGATGTTCTTTCAAATACTTCTACACCCACTTTATGCCATTTAAAATATCCATATTTCGTTTGTAGTCAGATGGCGTACTAGACAGGACAAGTGGATCTAAAGAAAGCACAAAAGAGCTTTTGGACACAGCATTTAAATTAGAGGACGACGTAAGAGGTAATATTCATTGGTTTTGAGTTTTATCTGACAGCAACAATAAGAAACCTCTGACATGGGCGTAGTCAAGAGGGGGGACAGGGGAAGCAACCGACCCTCCCTGGAGCAGATCTCCACGCTCCTCGATAATGTCATGGAAGATAACTTGGATTTCTAAGTAAATAAAAATAGGTTAGCCTATATTTGAGGGTGCCCCTACATTTTCACCGAGTTTTGATAGCAGTTGATCGCCAAGTTGGGGGATGTTCTTTTCTTTGTGGGCAAAGTCTGTATTTTACTGATTAGGTATCTAGTTTTAATTTTGATTTTATTGGGTTTATGGTTTTCGCTGATATTGTGTTTCATTGCAATTTTATTATGTTTTGACCGTTGTTGTATTGAGATTTCATGAGGTTTTAACCTCCATTTCTCCTGACACGTTGTTCCGCCCGCACAGGATAGGCCCAAAACAAAAATCATAATTTCGTCAAGGAACACCCTCAAAAATATTTTTGAAAAAGAATAAAAACGTTTAACATTTTTACTACCTGGTGTGAAGGGAGTTCATGGACAAAAGCCATGGGACATCTTTGGAAGACCTCGAGAAGTGTTCTATTGAAGGAAATTTAACTCATAGCAAAACCAACACCATACAATAATTTAATAATCTAAAAGCCACTCTTATGACACAAAAGAGGGGGGGGGGGGGGGCAGAAAGTGAATCAAAAATTCCATAAAATCCCTAATTCAAAAGCCCTTTAACCAAAGTA
>JAXGGA010017760.1:0-23538 GCA_038373865.1 Uloborus plumipes | reverse complement strand
TAGGGCGAGAAAAAAATTAGTAAAAAAAGTATGTACCCTCTGGGGTCTATCGTAACTTTTAAGGGACGATTTTTCCTTCCTTAATAAAAAAAAATATTTTTTACAGAATATTTTGTTTATTATTTTTCCTGTTCATTAAACACTGTTTGTAACCAGTACAAAATATCTTTGGAAAAAAATGTCAGGCATTAATGGGTTAAAAAAGTCGATTCTTCTGCGCACCAGTCATACAGTATGCAAAATGCTTTATAACTACAACCATTGTTTGTATTCCAAATCTTATAGCTTTTCACTGTAAAATGCAAGTGACAGCATTATTACTCTTTTTGAAGAATAACTTTTATGCAGTTGATTTAACGTTGCACTTTTTACCTTTTCTTCTCAGACGAATGAATAAAGATCTGACATTGGAAGTATAGAACTTCTTTAAATAGTAGACACGTGTGTAGGAGCTTACTTTCTAATTCTTCCGCTTCGTGCACTGATGATTCTTAAACATGAAAACACTATTGCGATAATTTTCATGAAAAAATGTGGAAAAATTGAATAATGATAACTTTTTTGTCAAAATGTGTGACGAAAAGAGTCATGTACACTTTCGACATTCAAATGAAAATCTACAACTGCGGTTGTGGTTTTTCGTAAAATAATGAGTCATCTTCACATAAACATTAGAAATATCAGAAAGTAAGTTTATCATTACTTTTACGGTTTTTTTTCAACCTCCGTTTGGTTGTAAAATATAAACGGACATAAATACAAAAAATATTTTATTATTAATAGTTAAGGTACAATGCTCTACAATTCTCTACATAATCAGCTATTAATACTACATAACAAGCAGGGGGCATGGCAATGCTCGCCATCATAGCGCTCGTGTAACACAACGGTTCCTCCAGCAATTTCAATGGGAAATTTTCGAACACCCACCATAAAGTTTCGAAAGACCACCAAGTGACTTTCATATGTTCCCTGAACTGAAGCAAGGACTTGGAGATCCCTGCTTGGGGTCTGGAAAGGCATCGTGCTTCCAAAGTGGCGTGGAACTGAAAGACACCGTCACAACTCACTTTCAATCATTGGCGGCAACATTTTACGAGGAGGCTATTATAAAGCTTGTTCACAGATATGACAAATGCTCAAATCGTCAAGCTGATTATGTAGAGTACTCGTATTGTACCTTACTTTTGATAATAAAATATTTCTTTTATTTGAATCCGTTTATTTTTTCCAGCCAAACGGAGGTTGAAAAAAAAAACAACCCGCGTACAGGCCCGTCATTTAGGGGGGGGGGGGGGCAGGGGGGGTCATTTGCACCTCCTGACTATGAGAAATCAATGTATTTACGTATAAGTGGGTTTGGTTTTTGTTGTTTTCTGGTGAAATTGTATTGTGTTTTTACCCTTTGCCCCCTGGAAAAACTTGAAATGACGTTCCTGCCCTCGTACTTTCTCTACTAATAATAAAGCTGAAGGTGTGTCTGTCTGTCTTTCTTTCTGTCTGTTACGCGCGTAGCGCCAAAACCGTTCGGTCGATTTTCATGCCATGCCACTTGGCACAAAATTAGTTTGTAGCATGTAGTTTTGCACCTCGAAGCGATTTTTCGAAAATTCCATTTCGTTCTTTTTCTATTCGAATTCTTAGCGGAAATTCGATAAAATAGGGAAGAAATATTTCATACACATTTTCAAATCTTATGTCATTCGAAAGCTTGAAGTTTTCTGCACAAAATGACATTTTTTCGAAGTTTCTACGATCATCAGGAGAGCTGTAACAATTGTTTTAAGAATCCCGGAATTCAAGGCTTACCTTCAGTAAAGCAAGCCAAACGATTCTAAATGTAATAGCTCGAGGATAAAATTTGTTTGAAAAGAGAGATGAAATGAATTATTTTATCAACGGAAATCAACTTTTCATGTTGTTACCATGGTTACGTGTTCATACTTATTTTTGTTTCGTTCTTTTTCCAGCGTTGCCAGACGTAGTATTTTTGATACTACGGTTGTATTTTTTCGGCCCAAATAAGGAGCGTAGTATTTTTCTGGCAACCCTGTTTCCAATATACTTTAATGACTTAATTAAAAGATTTGGCGGTTTTTTTTTTTTTTCATTTGCATAGATTTCGCATTTTAGCAATATTGATTTTGGCAACGTTTGGAAACAGTAGTATTTTTTAGAGGAGGCGTAGTATTTTTCTGTTTCAATTCTCTGGCATCCCTGTCTTTTTCCCGGTGAAAATGTGCTTTGGGACCCTACTTGGCGCGTTTTCAAAAAGTCACCAAATGGCGCGTTTTTGCGTGTCTCGCGGAATTGAAAGCTCCGAGAGAAACTACGCAAAACAGTCAGGGTTACCACGCTTGGCACGCCTATCGCCCATTTAGCGAGAAAAGGGTACCTAAAGCACAGATTAACCAAATATCGTATCAATTGCGATATTGCATCGTTCTTTTTAAAGTGTTTCATTTCGGAAAATGTATTGTTTTGTTTTTTAAGCTAGGAAAGAAAACTTTCTTCTTCTTTTAAACTTTGGTAAGATTTCTGTTAGTTTCTGTGAGCAACAAAATTGTTCTTATTTTCTCTTTTGGCTTATTTTTGTGCATCTGCCCTTGGGGTTGCATTCGAATGTTCCAAGGGGGTGTTTTACCCCTTTTGTGGAGTAAATCAGTGTTCATTTCAATGCAGACAAAAGTGATATGAATTGGCACGACCACTTGGCGTTATATCGCCAAGCTTTTGGTCGCCAAGTATTTGCCGCCATTTTGGCGACATATCACCAAGTTGGCGAAAAAAATTGTTTTCTTTTTTTATTTGGACTCAATTTGGCGCTATTGGCGATATTTTGCGAAAAATCCACTGAATGATGTTAAAATCGGCGATATTTAGGGGATTAATCATTGTTAAACATTTTTTTTTTGCATTGTTTCGTGGCAAACTAGGGATATAAATGTTTGAACTGTATCTTGCTCACTCCAAGCACTATTTTAGCACTTAAGGCATCTACTAAGAAATTTACTCGTAAAAATAAGTAGCGTGGGGTCCATACCAGATTTTTATATCATACTTTGAAGGAATTATAGTGGAATTACAACTAAAATAGAACATTTTTTCTGCGATATCAATTATTTTACAAATGAACTTTTAATTTTATACCACGGGCAAAGCCGTGCGGGTACCGCTAGTAAAAAACATTTATGTGAATGTTTTTAATGGTAACGAAATAAAAGAGAAAAAATGCAGTCGTTAAACATGTTCAAATTATCCACTACTAAAAATGGATTAAAGAATTCTTTATTTAAAAAATACATCAAATACATGATCTACACATTAGACTTAAATACTGACAATGGACGTACAACATTTTCTAAATACCTGTTTATCAAATTATTTTTAAAAAAAATTATATTTACAACAAAAACAAATAGTAAGAAAACTGTACAAAACAAAACACAACTCATGTATAAGCTGCTTTACCCTGAACACCAAAATACATATTTGTACAGGAAATAAATCGTGACAAAATTGGAAGCTACTTCAACTCTGTTTTCCGGATATTTTAATTACACTCGAATTTGATGCACAAAATGTTGTGTAAAAAAGTTTCACATATATTTTTCTTGTATTGCATGCGACAATACTTTTAGCATTTAAGAGAGTTTCTGAGGTTGTAGTCTGTGGGCCGAAGGCAGAAAAGATGCTTAGAAACATGGTTTCGTTTGCCAACTTCGGGGACTACGAAATGTGATATTTTTCTGAATCCTTAGAGTCTACAGATGAAAAAAACACAATGTTCCCGAAAAAATATTGTCTCATTAGTTTTTTACAGGCCATTAAAGATAGATGGCAAAATATGCGAAAATGGAATTCTAGGGGCGGATAATTACGTTAAATATCATATATATGTGTCTGTCTCTGCCTATATATTTATATGTACATATAGATGGATATATAGATACTGTTTGATATTCTTTTCGGCGACCTTCCTCGAATTCGCGCATGCGTCAGGTCGTAACCGATTTTATGAAACACGGGGTGATTGTGATAAGAGAGATAAGGAATGAGAAGGGATTTTTCTTTGTTTTGTTTTGTTTTGTTTTTCGTTACATTCGTATATTTGAGGTGTTGATTTGTGTTGGTGTTTTTTTTTTCTCTTCCTTATCATTTCTATAAAAATTAAATAATATCGGAGTACGTGAAAATGCTGCTATCGTGCATTTTCGTAATCAAGCTGTCTCCCTTTTTAAAATAGAACCATTCAACGCTGCTTGACAAAAATAGAGAGTTTTTCCGAAATTTCTCGTTTTTTCACAATATACACCTGGAAAATTATTGAAAATTCGACAAATATGTGTAGAAACACTGTTATACGAAGTTTGTTTAGCTTGAATTTTTATTTTAAATCAATTTTTCCCACCATTTCCGCAATTTTTCGAAAAACCCTAAATTTGCTTCCCCCTCCCCCCACCTTTAGCTCACCCCCCAGGGTCGGGGACTTTCAGTATATTAACTTACTAACTACCCCTAACAATATTCTGTAGTCAAATACTCTCGCATATTCCATGCATTCTATAATGTATTCATTGACTGGATTATATAGGGCCATTAACGAAACAACGAGATTAAGAACAAGCGGAAATGTGGATTGATACATTTTTGTGATTTTCTTAGTAACTGAATCACAAAAGACGTGAAGTAAGTATATTGTGACTTATTAATATATTTTGCAACATAAAATCGTATGAAAAAGAAAAACTAGCGTAGAAAACCTGTTTATTGAAATTTTAAATTGCAAATATTTTGTGCAACAGCGCCACCTAGAGACAATTTTTGTTGTGAATGAGCCAACAGGCTAAGGAATATAGTCCCTATTTCAGTTACTAATTAAAACTTAATGAGACAAGGTCTGCTTGGGAACATTGGATTTTTCGATTGAGTACATCACTATTAGTTGATTTCAAGCAAGTTCCCGTAGTCCCTAAAATTAGTAAACGAACTTGAACGATATCGGTGCTTGGCCCACAGACTATAGGTCCTGTCATGATCTTAATGGTTTCATTTAAAATTTTAAATTACATTTATTAAAGTACATCATAAAATATGCATTACTTTTAAAAGCTCAAAATTGACGGAAAAAGTCACGAATCATATTTGGCGACGATTGACGTCGTTCAAAACACTTATTCGTGGTAACAAATCAGTCCCTTATATACAAGGGCGGATCCAGAAATGTTCCAAGGGAGGGGCGATTGAGTTTTTTTTCTTACTTGCCCATTTTTTTCTCCATGCACCCTTGTTAACACATGTTGGTTACAAATGTTTTGGTCTTCCATTACGAAAAATTTCCAGATCAGAGCTCCGAACCCTCACCCTTTCTCTTAATATCATCAAAAATCAACTAAAACTGCCTTTTTTGAACTTCAAAATCTAAGAACCGCTGTGGAAGAGTCCCTCAAGGGAGGGGCGATCGCCCCCATCGTCCCTCCCTTGTATCCGCCCTTGCTTATATATCCTATATGTATTTACACAAGCTATTTCAAATTTTCCCAGGGGAGCGGGGGCAAACACTGCATACACAATGTAAATTGCACCAAAAATGACAAAAACCACGCCCGCTTACATGTAAATTGATTTTTCAAAGCCGGGAAGAAGAGGAATTGACTCCCCCCTCCCCCAAATGACGGGCCTGTGATAAAGTATTGGTTAAGTATTGGTTTATAAAGTATTGGTTTTCTGAAAAACAGTAATAGTTAATTTATGTTCTAGAAATAAAGCAGCAACAAAAAATGTCTAAACTGGTTCTTATTTAATCTCTATATCTCCTACACTAACTCCTTTCACGACTGCAAGTTATTGTAGCAAAAACAATAAACACTCAATTTTATAAGATTTAATTAAAATTTTGAAAAATCAAACGTTATTCAAAATAGCAGCGTAAAAAACGCAATATTACCGTATTTTTCGCCGTGTAAGACACACCCAATTTTAAATTAAATCCCCCAATTTTAATTAATCTTAAATTTATGCCGTATAAGACGGTGCGTCTTATACGGCAAAAAATACGGTTACAACAATGTCGTTCCACTAAAAGTTGCTCTTTGTGAAACATCGCCAAAAGGGGATATCAAGCCATAAAAGACAACGACGCGAAACGAAACCGCGCGAACTGGCGCTCTTTGATCAAAAATAAAGAATGAGAATATCTGAAACGCCTGGCGGATTGATACAATGTTCGATTTTGATTTTAAATTAAGTCACACAGCGAAAAAAGTGAGTGATTAAAGCGTATTAATATATTTTGAAATGTAAAATCGAGTAAAAAAGTTAAATTATGGTTGAAAGACTGTTTATTAAAATTTTAGATTGCAAATATTTTGTGCAATAGCGCCACCTAGGGACAACGACTCTAGTGAAAGAGTGACCAGGCTAAGGAAAAGAGTTCGTGTTTCAATTACTAATTAAAACTTAATGAGACAAGTTCCGCTTGGGAACATTGGATTTTTCGATTGAGTACATCAATATTAATAGATTTCAAGCAAGTTCTCGTAGTCCCTAAGATTGGTAAACGAACCTGAACGATATTTGCACTTGGCCCACAGACTATTGTCTGTAAATGTAAAGTCATTAAAAGTAAATGAGTCAAATCAGAGCTTCCCAAACAGTAGTCCGCAGCAGACTTGAAAAAAAAAATAAGTAAATGATATAAAAATATACCTTTGCATTTGAAAATAATGATGTTCCTTTAGAAGCGGTAAAAATTAATATTTGAGCCCAAAGATTCCGCAAGATTAAATTTCAAGGGAAAAATAGTTATGGCTGTGTGAACGAAATATGTGGCCGATCTGGGGAGTCACAGCTGCTGAAGTAGAGAGTTTTGTAATACTATATGAGCTAATATTTAGAAAAGTGCCAATTTGAGTCCCAAGTGAATTTTCACTAGTATTTCAATAACTAGTTAAAAAAATAATTTTCCACAGAAGAAGATAAGTTTTGCTTTCATTTCATCTAATAACATCAGAAAAAAACATTTTTTTTTCTTCAGAAAATATTGTTTTTATACATCAAAAATCAGATCGGTAACGTGTCTCAAGTAGCAAAGCTTAGCATGCACACAAGTTATGCGCACTTTCTAACTTCCCAAAAAAACGCACTTGCACAAAAAACGATTCTATTTTAACCCCTTTATTAATATTTTACTTCATTTTTGTTTTAATCGATTCCTGATTTTCTAGCCGATGCGAAATAAGCGTGTCCCTAGTTCCGCCGTCAGAGCGGTAACAATAACCTCCGATCTATGTTTAGGCTCCCAAAATCATTTCCTGCACCTATACCACGTGATACTGAGTACCTGGTGGAATGTTTTATCGCATCGTAATTAAAAACTTGCATTTCTGTAGTAATTGTAGGTAAGATTTTTAAAAGTGATTTTATAAAATGTGTGTCATTTAAGTCATCAGATCGGTAACACGCGCTAAAATGCGCAGTTTTCAGTATTTTAAAAATTATTTTATATATAAGTATAGTCCTTTATTACAAGTGAAAAAACCACGTGTTTGATTTTGGTTTAGCGCGATCGACTCGGAAATAAAAAAAAAAAAAAAAACTTTGTCAGTTTGTCAGATCGGTAACAGTCAGAGCGGTAACATTGAAAAACAGCGAATATGTTACCAAACTAACTCACACGTTTCAGAATTATTAAAAAGCAAAAATCGTAGGTTTTAGCTATATAATATTGAATATTTTTGTTCTTTAAAAATGAAAAGCAATTAGTACAATTGCTTCATTTGTGGTTTGTATGACCTGACAATAGAAGTTAGTAAAATAAGAAAAATTCACACTGCAGAAATTAAGTTAATTGATTATTATTATTTTATTTATTTATTTTTTTTTTCGGTGCTTCTATTTTTTATAACTTCGCTAAATAACTAGATAAAACTAGCATGCTAAATTTGAATATCTGATCAAGAAATTAAATTTTCTGCAACTAATTAAAGAAAAGTAAGCAGCAGAGTTGTGTATTGAAAAAGTTGAAGTTGTGTGTTGTTTCAAAACAAAATAAATGTTTTCTGAGCTTGGATTTGGTAATCTTATAATTTATTTTGTCTAAAAACCTTATCGCTCATTTTTTTTCCAAGAAATGTTTTTTAGCCTACTTTCCCATTAAAAATAAAAGAAAGACGATAAAAGTATTAAAAGTAGCTTAATGCATCTAAAAAATATCGCCAAGTCCAAAAAATATCGCCAAGTTAAAAAAATAAAATGGTAAAATGAATATCGAAAAATTAAAAGTTTGAAAGTAGGGTATTGAGATGGGGAATTTGTGTGTCGGTCAGTCGGTCTGTCGGTCGGTCTGTCTGTCCCCCCCCCCTAATAACTTTTGAATGAACATTCCGATCTGGACAAACTTTTTTTCGTTGGAAAGATCTCGGCGAGTACAGCGCATTCCCATATTTAATTTTTTTATTTGAACAATTTTTGGTTCAACTTTGAACCGTTCAAACAACCTGTCCCTCGATGCTAATTTTTAAGTGAACAGTCCGATTTGAACAAATTTTTTTTTGTTCGAAAGATCTTATCAAGGATACTTCATTCCCGTATTTACATTTTCGATTTGAACAATTTTTCGTTCAACATTAAACCGCTCAAGCAAGCTGTCACCCCTAATAACTTTTGAGTGAACAGTCCGATTTAAATATTTTATTATTATTATTTTTTTTGGCAGACGATTTTTTTTTGTAACAAAAATTCTTCATTCACGAGCGCATTTTATTCTTTATTTATATTTAACAACTGGCACTGGATTAAAAGTGAAATTCGAGACATTTTATTAACGGACGAGTTTTTTTTTTTTCTTTCTTTGATAAAATGTGTTTTGATGCTCTTTGTACTTTTATTTATTTATTTATTTATTTTTTAAAGCGATTGAGGATTTTTTCTACGGAAGAACTGTAACAGTTACATTCTTTAAAAGGTGCGACAAAACTTTATTTATTCATTTATTTCCTTTTTATGTGTCTATTTCATCTGATGAGAGGGGTATATTTTGCTTTTAGAAATCAGCTTTAAGTGCTAAAAAGGTCTGTTTGACATAATTTTTAGTCTCAGATAATCAAGAGAATAATGATCAGATGCTAGAATGCCGATGTCGATGTACGGGAAAGTAGGCTCGTTTAGTTCTTGACAGAACTTCTTGTTTATAATGAAATTTGATTTTTTAGCTAATATATATATATTTTAATATAATTATCTTAATTCTATGTCAAAAATGCAAGGAAATATCATTTTAGAGATGTTAACGAAGACTGAAAGCATAAACTCAAATATGTAGCTCATATTAACATCAGATCTGTAACCAGGGGTGCCCACATGGCAAGTTGCGCCATCAAACCTTTTGGGGGGGATTTTTTAAAACTAATTTATTTTTTTATTTAAATTATTAATTTATTTCTTAAATTAAATAATTTAATGATTCTCTTAAATGTAAATTATTCATTAATTTATTTTTTTTATTTAAGTAATTTCTTTATTATCATTTTTTTATTTATTTTGTGTGTGTGTGTGTGTGTGCTTGGAATGTCTGGAAAAAAAAAGGGAGAAAAAGCGATTCTATTCTGCGCATAATTAGTACTTTAAAGAAGTTAAAATTATATATATAAAAAAATAATAGTTTTACTTAAAAAAATATTTAAAAATATAAATAAATAATACTTTAAAAAATAAATAAATAATATTTAAAAAAATAAATAAGTAATATTTAAAAAATAAATAAATGATATTTAAAAAAATAAATAAAAAAGAAGGATAAAAATCACAATAGGGTTGTGAAAAATTTTGGGGGGAATTAGCACCATTGAGCTTGCGGGGGATGGGCACCCCTGTCTGTAACACTCATCAGATCTGTAACGGCTTAAAAGTGAGTAATCTAAGGAGGGGGTAAATAACTTCCTTGAAGTCCCCCCTTTTATTTTCTTGCATTTAGACCCAATTTAGTCTTAGAATCCAATATTAATTTTTTTCTGCGAAAATTTTTTTTTATCAGAAAACTCCAACTTCAAATTGGCACTTTTCTAAATATTGGCTCATATTGCAAAATGGGAAGTCATAAATAATCTATTCTTCATGAGAGCAGTGTGCCATACCTTAACCAAACCATTTTTCCATAAAAAGGGCAATTCTGAATTTTCGTTTCCCTCCTGTTTTGCTAAGAGTTAGAAAAAAAAAAAAACATGTAAAATGGTAGGTTTTACCGCTCCTCTCAAATGGTGCCGGCTGGGCATCCCCTAGATGTGGCACCGCGTTGCCTATAAACGATTACTGAAATTACTTTCTGTTTACTGGTAGAACACAATACGAAACTGGCCAATGTTTTCACTGATGAAGAATGGCATAAATACGCTTTTGTCTTTATCAGATATAATCTATGAAACTTAATTTAGATATAATTGAAGGCGGAGGACGGTGGGGCGACTATCATTTAAAGGGTTTTCCTGGATTTGAAATTAGAGAGGGAAAACTAAAAACCACTATCTTGTTGCAAGTATGTTTTCTACTTCTAATGGTAATCGTGGCTAGGCACTAGGTACTTATTAATTTGATTAAGTTCAAGTAACTTCAGGTATCTATTCCTTCTAATAGCAGGGGTTCACACTAGACATTGGTCTACAAAATAAATCCACTGGCTATAAAGTTTGGGAAGCCCTTATCTAAATTAGATCTCATCTAAAGTATTTAATGCCTCATAATGTGAGAAACTAAAAAAGCATTTTTATCTTTTTTCTCCGCAAGAAATGAAAGGACCGATTGAAAAAAAAACTTATCTTTCTTGAAAAATGCTCTTATTATTTTTAATTAAGTTGATTTTTGCCAAAAATATTTTTTTTAGGTGATTGTCTTAGAACTGATTCTTAGCTTGTAACAATGCGTTTAAGTTTAAACGAACTGGAAAAAAACTGTTACGCATTTAGTTATTTTTGCTCGAACTAATATACTGATAAATTACCTTTGAGAGTATGTATATTGTTAGTTTATAATACTAAGGTGCTTTGTTGAATTAGTTAAAGTAAATACAGAATTCGAAAAAAAGAAATAATTGAAATAATCGCATTTAATATTCTTTGAACCAAAAGATTAGTTTAAATTTTAAATTAAAAGCTGTTCTTAAAGATATTTTTTAAGTACACACAAGCGAAATTTTTAAAAATAATATTTGTACAGACAATTATGCGTCTTCAAGCTTCCTGATTGAATTACAAATGTCCAAAATGTTTTTGTTTAGTTTCTAGCTGCCCGAAATCTTTAAACATATTTTTTGTTAAGTCAAATGTTTACCCGTGACATCTTTAAAATATATATACACTTTTTTATTAGCATATTAGCAGAATCTGCACTGTTAAGACATTGTATTTTTATTACTAGTAAAACAATTCTAAGAAACAAATAAAAAGCATATAGAATCCTTTTGTAAGAAAATTCGCAATAAAATTGCATATATACAGCAATATGTCTTCATACATTTTAAAGAGATACATATATAATTCGGTATTTCAATGCAAATCCATATCTCTTCAATAATTCAAAAAAGTATTTCTAGTTTACAACCATGGCCTAAATATATTTTTTGATGGATAAGGGTATTTTTCTCAGTGGCATGAAATTCTTGTTTCAGTGCAACGCGTGAAAATATATTTCTTATTTATCAGACAGGGTGTAACCTTATATGTTATTGAATATATGAACTGAAACAAGGTAATCTTAACTAGTAAGAAGAACGTAAAAAGCCAGAGGGGATTACGTGGTAAGTTGAATGTTTCTTTTTCTAGTAACGTGAAATAACATTTGCCTACGTTGTACTATCTAATAAAAGCCGATCTGAGAAACCAAAAAAAAAAAAAAAAAACTACTTTGAATCTAGTAAGATTGAATGTATACTTTGTAAGAGTTTTGTAACAACTTTTCAGTACAATAACGAAAAGAGACATACTAAGGTATAAATTAAAGCTATGTTTAGTAAATAAAATATTTTTATGCGTTTCACAAAAGCATAAATTTTAGTAATATAGATGCGCTTCATGAGTGTATGATTAAAAAAAAAACAGATGAAGCATTGAATTTTTGTTTTACATTTACTAAACTCAAAACCTTTTTAATGATGATGATTTTTGGATTTTAAGCCACCTTCTTCCTAAACAGTCATTCAGAGAAAAATTATTTAATGCAAACTGGGTAAAATGAAAATGAAAAAAAGTTGGAGTAAAAAAGTGAAACTCAGCTGCAAATGATACATAGTTTCTTTAAAAAGTTTTTAAAAAAAATGAATTTCTTAAGGGAATGAACACTTTCATGAAAGGTGATATTCAACGTCTATACAAATCACCAGAATATTCCATACGTCAATTTATAATATACAATCATACAATTTTATGGGAGATATCAAACAGGATAAGAAGACGAATAGAATAATTTATGAAAATTAAAACAGATGATAGGCTTACATGTATGCCTGCTTCTTTTGTGACTACTGAAAAGGTCTGTTATTCTAGTCTGTCTCAGCCCGTCACTTGTAAGACTCACAACACGAAAAGATGGAAGTTTAACAGACTTCAATGTATTCTATGGCACCTGGTTTGCAGGGATGATGTTTTTAGACGATTTGATAGTCTTTCAGTGCTTCTTTGCAAGAAAAAGATAATGTAAGATCGCAAGTTTGGTGAAGGCTGAGAAGTAATCTACGCCTTATTGATATGAAAATTCAAAATGTCAGTATGAGAGGTGGATAACAATTGGATGATGTTACAATTAAAATAGATTGAAAACTCAGTGAATATTGGACGATTTTTTACAAAGTAAAAAAATAATGATATTAACGTTAAGCATATATCATGGCAACCCTTTAGACGGAACATATCTTAATTAGTCGGATTCAGAATAGGGGAGTAGTTATAGTGGTAATGTTAAAGTTTTGTATGGATGACTATTTCAAGCATAACTTCTAAATGTAAGTTAAATGTTTTTCTCACCCTTTGTATAAATTTGGCTTAAGCTAAACAAATCTACCTAAAAATAAATGAATCATAAGTCGAAAAAAGCGGAAAACACTGCAGCCCATGCTCAATGTAACCTATGGCTCCCGCTTGACAAGAGCGACGCTTTTGGAAGAAATAGAATATGGAGCTATAGACTTCCGTAAATATAACTTCCATCCTTAATAGAATATGGCCAAGATTGTGCAAGATATCTACCATAACTTAGAGAAAATTTACTACCTAAGAAAGGATGCACTATTTCTGAGGTAGTAATCTGTCTCTCGGGATGCCTGCACATGTTGAGATACCTGCACAAAGAAATGCGAGATCATATAGGGTAGCGAAGAAGGCGAGAAACATAAACTCTGAATATTACAACACATAAAATTTGGACGCTCTAATATAATTGTTCGATATAGACTGAGAGAACACCACATCAAAAAAAGAACGTCAGCTATATGTCATCAACGCAGGGGGGGGGGGACAACATTGGATTATCACCAAGACTATTTCTAGGCTTCGAATCCACTTAAGTGGTAAGATTATAATTACGGGAGACAGCAAAATTGTCCAAGTAATGTGTTCTTCCCCCAAGCAGTAGAAACTACTTAGCTAAAGAATTACCCCCCCCCCGGGTTATCATTAAAAGCCTGTAGGTCATTGACGAACTTCCTGTTAAGCAATATCTCTACATCAACAAAGTTACGGAATTTCCAGAGCACTGATTTTGGGACATGGACTAATTTAACGGAGCACAACAAAAAAGATGGCGTTTTCAAGAAGATTTGATAGTCTCACTTCCTTTAAAATAAACCAGCTGGGCCAGACAGCCTTTTGACTAATTGCTGAAGCAAAGCAATCTCTCTCTTTTCTTGGAATGTTTCTCAAAACAACCAAACAAGAACAAACATGTTCCGTCCAAGGGGTTAAGTTGTGCAATTTTCTAAGGGGTTTAACCTACCAAGCTCGTCCTCTTACTCACCGATCTGGGTAAGGAATACTTTCTTCAATTAAACAACGACATTTACTTATTTATGGAGCAAGTTTCCTCCATGAAACAATGTGCCTCATCACAAATGAATGTGTACACCATAATTAAGCTATCTGACTAGACGTTTGTGAGACAATTAAAAACACCTTAAGAGGAATGTTTATGTAAGTGGAGGAGAGTTCTTTGCATCTTTAATAATTACAAAGGGTTCTTTGGCGTCCGGATAATGGTCCTTGAAGCCTGTTGGTTGAAAAGCTCTCATCTCGGTTGGGGATGTTCTGCAGAATGACACTTTGTCAGGTCCGTTGAGGGTCTTTGATGTGATCCGTGTTTGAGTCGAATTAACTCCTGACGTGAATGTAAGTCTTGATCTCACTAAAAGCAAAGAAAATAGTTAAAATTGCAGAAATACAGAAATATCTGCATATAATAGGATTAATTCAAAAATATAATTTTTGATATTAATAACCAGCTATTATTAATAATAACTTCTTTCTTTTCAGAAGATATTCAAAGTCATGATAATTCAGACTAATGTATGATGTTGATGATATCAGAACTAGACAAAGATGTTATTTATCATGCATTATATTTTTGAAGCACGTTAGTACTTTACTGCATAGTTTGTAGTTTGCAAACTACCCAAGGAAACTGCGAATTATTTTGAACAGTTCATTCCCATGTCTTAAGTAACTTAGTTTAAGTCAAAAACAAAAGATAAAACATTTAACTTTAAGATGTCAAGCAATAGTTATTAGTGATAAATAATTTAATGTATTCGCATTAAAGTTTCTATTTCGTTATTATTAAAATAGCCGGTGGTTTATTCATCAAACAATTACACATAACGTTTTTATAACAATTCAATAAGGTAACAAGGCAAAAGCGTGTGGAAAGATCTGCACAAGAAGAAAAAACGAAATGAACATGGCGGCGAACAAAATCCCCAAGCTAAAAGCTTTCATATAGCATAAAATTTAACATTTATAGAAACAACAAAAATTTGATCAGTAAGTTGAGTCAGAACGTTTGTTTTTAAATACCTATCCGAGAATAACGTGAATCTCAAGCTTAAATCTGAAATGAACCCCCAATACTTGCAATGGATTTTGAAGAAAAAAACTGATTTGAAACAGTTTTCAAGTTCTGTTAAGCCTAATGTCGATTTTACAAAGTACGAGAAGTTTAAAGATATTTGAAACGTAACTTTTTGGGCATAATATTAATTGATGTAGTCCCTACAATGTTTAAGTAGGCATTGTTGAATAAGCTGTAGTTTATTCTTCTTGTTGCAGCTGATTTGTTGAAGTTAAATCAACAATCAACACTGAATGACGCTGAGATAGAGTTCGGTTAAGTCCAATTTGTAACTTAAGAGGCAACAGAGAGTTGGAAAGTTCATATTGGAAACATGTTAGCACTTCAAGGTAACGTTATGTGAAGCCACATCTGTGAGTGCTTCTACTGAAAACCTTACGTAACGCTGCTATGAATGATAGTACATGTAAATCGCTCAAAGGTAGTTTGAAGCAACAATATGAGTACTTGAAGTACACTTAGATTGCATACATTCTTACTGTAGCCACATATCTATTTTTTTCTTTATCCGTATCTGTGGGGTTTATTTACGACAGAGAGTTGCTTTATCAGCTGCCAATTGCTAAACATGAATGTTCTATCATCAGCAGTTTTCTGTGACTACTGATTCCAATTACAAAACAAAGCATTTACACATACCTCATTTTGACATACACGAAACAAAAACGAACACTAGTAGCTCTTTTTTACGGGTAATTTTAGTTTTATTCATTTACCGATGCTCTAAATGACACATCATCCTTCCTTTGACTTAAATCTCTCTAAAATAATTAGTATAGTAAAAGCAAGATGAAGAATTTGCTTCCTGTTTTAAAATCCAATTAATTTTTTTTATGTTTTTATAATTTTTTTCGTGACACATTTCTCTTACAACTTAAGCAATTGCTAAGACAAGCAACGTCTTACAGAATATTTTCAGTAACTTTCTTTGTTTTTGGTAATCGTTCCAGAAATTAATTATTTCATAAATATCCGGTGTCTGAATCCATAAAAAATGACTATGTTGACTTTACCTGAAAACAATGTGCATTTGCGTAATACACTTATTGATCGATAGTTCTGTCTGTCTCTTATTCTTAAAAAAATAAAAACCAATAAATTAAAACCATGAAATTACTTTATTTCAGTTTGTGTTTATGATTTCTTATCGAATTCCTTTATTTTTAGGAATCAACAATCATAATTTAGGTGGTCGAATCCGCTTGCTTTTTATTTACTTTACGATAATTAAAAAAGAGTGAAATAATTATAAGCTTCAACACGAAATAGAGAATAATTTATTCTTTAAGAAGTTAAAAAGCAATCGTATGTGCTTAAAAAAAAAGTAAATAAACAATATTGTATTGATCAAGTTAACTGAATTAGAAAAATATGTAGGAGAATTTCATAAACGTAGTAGATTTTCTGAAGAAAACACAGTTTATAAAAAAAAAATAATTATAAGAAACAAAGCTCTGAGCAAAATTAACAAGATGGCTTAAAATGTCTTCTTCTTTGAACTCAAAATTGAAGCAGTAAAAAACAAAATGTATGTTTATGTTTTTAACTATGCCGGAAAATTTCTATATGGATCAAAGAACGCGTTTATCATTATGTTTATTATGCATTTTCTTTCGGTCACTAGATTCTAATTCAACTATGTGTTTCAGAAATGTATTCATATTTATGTCTTTTTTATATGCGTCTACTATTTCTCGAGCAATATTCATCATTAGTTTTGTTAATTTTTATCTTTTCATGTGAGGTTTTTTAAATTGAAATATAGCGGTTTCAAAATCATTTTGAATAGCTCTCCGTCTTTTGAGTCTGTTTGCTTATTACATTCATATCTTGAGCGTGATATTTTTGCATGGATTAGTTTTGAGAATAGAAAAATATTATTTTGTTTCATGCAAAGAAGTAAAAGCTACATGGTAGAGACTTTAGTTGTGCGGTAAGAGAATGAGATACAACAGTAAAAAACGAAAATACAGTAAGATTTTTTTCTTCAAAATAAGTAAATAAATAAATATTATGTTTTAGCAGAATGTTCATAAATGAATAATGTCTAGAATAAGACAACAAAAGACAACTTAAAAGCCACATTACATTTTTTAACACTTTTTCAATAAAGGAAAAACATGCTTTTAATCAGGCCCGTTATTTAGGGTGGTCAAGGGGGGTCAATTGGCCCCTCCTTACGTTGAGAAATCAATGTATTTACACATAAGGGGCCTAGTTTTTGCTGGTTTCCAATGAAATTGCATTGTGTTTTCACCCTTTGCTCCCACCCCCTGGCAAAACTTGAAATGACGGGCTTGCAGTTAACAATAAATCAGCTGGATACTTGATCTGATCCCTGACGAACAATGTACCGGACATAGGGATCAAATATTTTACAAGGCGTGAGTTAAAAGTATTGTGTTATGATATTCCTAATAGAAAAGCGAAAACTGAAGCAAACACATCACAAGCACTAGACACCTATAATAATTAGACGATGGACTGAAGCATTTGGCCATGCGCTTAAAGCTTATTATTTTGCAATTACAGTTAGGCTAGAACAAGTATTTGGTAAAGTAGGTTAGCTATCACAGAAGCGTTATTTGCTAGAAGCAGTTGGAAATGTTGCTCAAGCGTTTTAAAACTAAAGATAATCGACTATGCAATATTAACCAGAGGTAATGCTTGTCCCTAAACTTTGGATACTTTTACTAATTTTGCTTGATACATCGGCACGTCTGGTTTCGGCTTAAAAAGAAAAATATGAGTGCGACTTTGAAGAGAGGACAGCCGAGTACTGAAACTCTGAACGGATGAAATAAGGACATTTGTCTTTTTGGAGCTATTTGTGGTTCTGGATTGATTTGCAGTACCTGGAAGAAGACAATAATAGATTAAAAATAAAACTTTTCTTTTAAAATAGTAAACTGTGTTGTATTCTAGGAACCGTACTTTGATTTCACAATGAGTAATGAGATTTATAGGAATATCCCCATCATTTACATACTAAAATATAAAGGCAATTTAATATAGCCTGATAGAGTGGGCTATATAAACTTAAATTTAGCATAAGTAGTTATACCATTAAAATATGTCCGTTTCTGTATATGTATGTACGTATCTATGTCCGTTAAATTATGGTTTCTAATCTGATGTTTCGTAATTATTGTCATCACTGTCACGTGACAGCTCAGTTCGACTTCCTCATGCTCTCATGATGTTATAACAGTCACGTGATAATTATTATCGTTAGGTGATATCTTTGATGGGTGATGTTATCACAGTAACGTGATGAAACTGCACGTTCTTTATTGTTAAAAATCAAAATTTCAATAAAATTCTCATCGATTACTGAGAGAAATTTTCAAAATCACTTGTAGCAGTTTACATTATTTGAAAAAAGAGAATTAAATTTTTATTTTATGCAAGTTTTCTGGCTATGTGACTATTTTTATGATCTTACGCTGCTTGTATCTAAAGCTGGTCAAGAAGCTCCTCTTAGACTTTTTTTTCAACTCGTGTTAGACCTTTTAAAGCCTACATAAAGAATTACCTAAACTACGGTCAAAATAACAATGCAATCATACAGTTAATTTTGTTAGTAACACAGTTGCTTTTGTTATGCTTTTCGTATTGCACTTATATCTAAGTTTTCTGATTATAACAACACTTATTAGAATATACCTATTTTTAATTATCTTATTAACAAATTCCAAGCTTTTCACTCATGCATTAAATATGTTTTTACTTGTATTTGTTCATTTATACAGACAAAGGTGGTTTTTAGATAGCACATTACACTTTACAAATTAGCATAAGTCTGTTACTCTACAAAGAAGGATTGTGTTTGAGCTTGAAATTACATTATCCTTTGGGGATAGTCTGAGAAAAACACGAATATTTTATTTTTCTTTCCTTAATGCCAAGGTAAACGCATTTAATTAACAGCACAAAGTGTTACCTACACATGTTAATCAAACACCTGAACGGTTTCTTACGAAAGCGAGTTAAGCTAATTAAAGCTGAAAATATTAGAGTGCATCTTGTATAATTTGAGCTAAACTTACCGTATTTTACCCTTTTTAAGCTATGTAATAATACCCTTACAAAGTAGAATAGCATTTTAAATAAGGCAAATACATATTTTTTAAGTTTTTATTGATATCATGCATCTATTCGTTACATGAAAATGTACAAGAGATTTATGGCAGTATAAAAAAATAGTGGATTCGTGAAAAAAGTAACAAGCCTTGAAAATAATGAACCTTATAAACACTAGATTTCTCTATTGTCCATACTATTAACTAAGAGATTTTTATAGTATGTGCGGAACTCCCAGAAACTAGTATATTACAGCTGCTTTCTACTTGCTTCAGTAGTCTAAAATGATGAAATAATATTATTAATAACTAAATAAATTGATATAATACTGTGTAACTTAGAACTTTAATGTGAATAAACTTTACACTTTTTGTTTTTTCAAGCCACTAATCAATAGCACTTTTTAAACATTGATAAAGTTACTATTCCTACGCATCAACTAAAATAAACTATATGAGCCTTTCTCTACATTTTGCCAAAAGGCATTCATTTTTTTTTTGTTCGAGTACTTTAAAATAGTTTTAAATATCTTGTATTATTCTTATTTTATTGTTACTATAAGATAGATAAATGAAGTAAATTTAAAAATTCAATCGATACTTCCTATTTCTTTTAACCGTAAAATTTTGATGTTATAACATTTATTGCACCTATGAAAAGATTTAAAAGCGTTTTAACATAGTTTTACCATTTTTATTCGAAGTACACATTTTGCGCTCACCATAATATTGGTTGTTTTGTGGGCAATACAACAAACTATTCAGTTTCTTTTTCTTGTCTCGTTTAACGAAGTGGGATTTTATATGTGGTCTTCATCTGCCAACATAGATAATCCCGCTTAACAAGTTTCCATAAAATCCCGCAATTCTATCAGTTCTAATGGGGGAATAAATCCGTATTATTGCCGCTAACGATCTTTCTGCTGAAAGAAAGTACTAGTAAAATGTGTCATAAAGTGTGCTTCATTGATTTCCTTAAACTATTGGGAAACAGTTCGAGTTTTCTGATAGAAATGCAGAGAAAAGAAATGTAAAATGTTTACTCTAGCATTTGTTTTTGAAAAACAAATACTATGAATGATTTTGGATATTTCAATGTTAAGAGAGTATCTATCTTCTAATAGAGTACGTTGGTATCCTATTTTGCCTTTTTTTTAGTATTACTATTCTTTATGGTCCTCTTTGTCACGAAAGGGATTATTAGGAGTAAAATTAGCCAAAATATCTGTTGTGATTTCTTAAAATGACTTACTCAACGGAGCTGAACTTACTTCGGAAATGTATTTAATGAAAAGATTGCGTATTTTCAAAAGAAAAAATATATTTTTAAGGAAGGTAGGGAGGAAGGTCTAGACTAAGTAGTGTTTCAAATTTTGATAGATTTTTGATTAAGTTGTCTTACATTATTGTGTTTGCTGAAAGTAATGAGAAATTGCTCCAAATAAAAGAGAAAATTTAAAATCTAAAGGGGAGTTCAATTTTTTTTCTTCCTTTTTGACCCTGTTTTTTTAATATTCATTTTTAATAATGAATGTAAAGTACAAAGTATTTGCTTGATAATATTTTCCGAGCAAATGTCCAATTCAACCATGATTTCCTAAGATAAACTAACACATGCCATAAAACCCATTTCTTTTCAAACTCGTATAGAGCATTCGTGGAAGTAATGAAACAAGTATAAAGCAAAATAAAAATATCAGTTTTGTAAAATCATTGAAAACGTTCAATTTAATTTTTTAACTTGAAATTGCAAGAATTTAGTGGTTTGATTTAGAATACAGCTAGTATTGAAAACGAAAAATCTTGAAAACTTCAAAACCATGCAGAATTTACGCGCATGTTTCTATATACAATTGGAGAAAATACATAAGATCACTATTACCAAAAATTGAGATTAAAATATAAAAGAAACAGTTGAAGAGGTCAGTCACATTTATTTCTAAACCATGTAGCATGTTAAGTGCCACTTCGTTTTACTTTAAAGCACGGTTGTGTCTCTTTTAATTGCAATTATTTTCTTAGAATATTTGAATTGGCTAGAATATTAGATTAAATTGCTGAAGTGATGGACAAGCAGTTCTAACTGCAATTTTAGAATTTAAACCATTTACCAACTTTATCTTTTGTCATTGTTTAAATAGAACTCATATAATGTGTGTGAGTACCTAAGTATTCGTAAGTTGTTTATCCTAATTTTAAAAAAATAAAAAAAGAAATTCTATGAAATTGCTTGATTTGTTTCCCGTCATTTATGTTTCATATGGAACTAAATCATCAACTGATAAGCTCTTGAAGAAAAACTTACTACTATTCCAAACCTACTTTTTGACTATGAGGCAAAATTTTCTTGCCTTAACCATATTTTAAAAAAATAAACCAAAAGTCTTGTCAATCCCGAACTGTTTATTGTCACTATTTAATGAAACATGAAATTTTGTCTAAAATTTCTTAATATTAAAAGAAAATGGAGATTACAATCTTACATCAGTTTTATCAACAAAGCCTGTAATATTTCAAAAATTTTTACTCGCCTTAAGTTTGATTTAAAAAAATATGACTGCGGATAAAAATATATCTGAAGGTGCCTCATGCAGAAATTGAAATTTTTTGTTTGGCGCTAACGCTGTTTGCGTAGAACTAAACTAATGCTATCAACCTTTAACTAACTAAATATCTAATATTAATAACTAAACTAACTAACTAACTTACTAATAATAGCAACTAAGCTAAACAACTAACTATACTATCGATTCAGATGTTGCGATAAACAAATCATCACCCAGCTTGGCGATCAAAGTGGTGAGAATCCAGGGGCACCTCAAATGTAGACAAACCTGAATGCAAAATACACATTATATGAATATGAAATAATCAAATGTACTTAAATGCTTTGCATGCGTCACAGGTAAAGTTTTGTGTCCGAAAGAAAAATCGCATTTCTAAGAAATGTTATACAATTAGGTTACGACTCCTGAATCAGTGCAATTATGAGACAGACAGTACTGATTCAGTGGGATATTTGGTGACTGTCTTTCAATTATGCAAACCAGAAAAAAGTATATACTTGTAACATAGAAATTAACAGAATCTCCTCACTTCGTTTACGCTGAAAACTTTGTTTCTACACAGTCTTCTCCTAATAAATACAATTTTAGTTTAATTCAGTTACATATAATCCTTGATTATTTGACGCCTAAAACATAAATTAGCTTAATCCAATTGAAAACATTTCACGAAAAAGTATTTAAGACTGCAGCTGATTTTTAGTTACGTATTTCTCCGTTAGTTGAGCTTCTTCAATTATGAAAAAACGCTGTTTGAAGTTCAACTCTTGTCATTTTTTGTAAGTAAAAACTTTTATTTCATTTGCTTTCTTACTTCAAGCTACATTCCACCTTTTTAGTTGTTACATACGAAAAATATTGATGACATTCTTATTTTAAGTTTTTAAATTGCATAGTTTTATAACGTTTGCGATTTTTTTTTTTTTTTTTTTTTGCTGCATATTGAAACTCATTAGGTTGAGCCACTTGTTTAAGTAAAATGAAATAAAATATCTAAGTTGTATCTTTATTTTCCTTCCCTGTCTTTTTGACTCATTCTGTACGAGGTTCTCTGGTGACGATATTTCAATGTTTGTACTAACAGTATGAAAAGAAAATACTTTCATTACAACAATTTGTAATACTGTTGCCAACAACTGAACCTTTCCCTTTCAATTCAAGAAAAAATCTGTTCATTAGTTACCTTAAAGATTCAATTCATATATTTTTGAATTTATTGGTCAAGTTTTACATTTTGATGTAGTTAACAATATTCAAGAACATTTCCTACCTGAGGCAGATTACATGGTGCATTTTGAGTTATTTATATATATTTATGAAATTATTTATCAACCGATTATTTTAGGCAACTCTATTATGTTTGAAGTCCTTTTCGGCTAAAATATATTAGAAATTAAGTCAAAAGATTCAAAATTACATTCTTCTTAGAGGTTGTTAATGTTAGATTGTAGTAGATTTTTCTATGTAATTTTACGCCTATTGATAGTACACAAAAAATATATTTACACAAAGAAAATCTTTTAAGAAATATTTATGTTCCCCCAAAACAAGGATGTCTACTTGATTTGGAACTTTTGATGTCGGCATTTTTACAGCTACCCTATAGGTCACGCGTGGTTATATAGTAAAAGTAACTAAGGTTTACATTCATTTAGACTTTTATTCAACGGGCCAACTAGTACCGAGTATTTCATTTAGATCTTGGTGTCGTGAACTCAAACTATGTTTTTCGCATTAATGAGTTAAGATGGGACGCAGCTCGTTTCTTTTTTTTTTTTTTTTTTTTT
>JAXGGA010017759.1:0-23539 GCA_038373865.1 Uloborus plumipes | reverse complement strand
ATTGAACACGTGTTTTTTTTATTTTTGCAAAAAAATATTTTTTCTTTCCGTCTTGGGAGGTCAAAGTTGGACTTTGCTCTTTTTTTCAATAAAAACATGATAACTTAGGTAAGTCAATACTTTTTTGCTTTAGGAGTGAACCGTGGAACTGAAAATTATTTTGCGTTCTACTATATCCCCACTAACTGTAAATACACAAATATTTGTGGACGGCTCTTGACGCAAAGGTCATAGGTCACTCAAAGTTATACTAAAAATAGTTTTTTAATGCAACTTTGAGCGATCATATCGTCTTGTTGCAACAGTGAACCACTGTATTGTATATATCAGTAAATACCCACTAAAGAGTAATATCCAAAAACATAGATATATGTGGTTGATATTTTGCCTATTGAAATATTTGACTTTGAATTTGCAGAAATCTCAAAATCACATGACTTTGAAGGTCATTATCTTCTTGCACCATGAGTGACCAGCTATAAAACTAGCTGGAGTTGAAGCTTTTCTTGTCCCAGAAACACAATCAGTTAACAAACCTATGGCTACTTTTTCAGTTTTTGCATAATTGGGCTCTAAAGTATGAAGGAGTGCGGAGTAATATATTTGTCGTGGAAAATTGAAGATTTCTTGTACCTCTGTAATTCGCAAAGGCCTTGCATTTGTGCAAAATGAGTGTTTTTCCGCGTTAGAGAAAAAAGGCCTATTACCTGTTTTAAAACATGTATTTGCTATTATTTGTAGCCCTATTATATCACAATTTCCTAACTAGCTGAAATGTCATCTAAAGATGGTTATACAGTTGAAACCAAATTGAAAATGAATTTCCGAAAATACTCAGTATACGTGAAAAACTATATTTTTTTTAATTGTCCAGGCGACGTTTTTTGTTACATCTCTTTATTCCGTTCGGCTCCAACATGGTAAGCAATTTATGTGCTTCTTTTGAATGAGTTCTTGTGTTTCAATCAAATGTGTTTTAAAGAGGTTGGGCTCTTCCTAACATAAAAAAGACACGTTTCTCTTATAAACAAAAGATGTATGTTTATAATATTTTCATGAAAGGAGAAGAAACTGGTATAAAATCATCACCAGAAAACACATCCAAACAAATGAAAAAACAAAAGCATCATAATGTGGAAAAAATATTTCAACTTTTTGAATATATGACTTCTTCACAAATCAGAAGTCTCTTCAGCAGAATGTCACTTCTTAAAAATCTTGGTATGCATTAAAGCCCCCGGTGAAGCTCTGGAAATTTTTAATGACATTCACGACATCGAGCAAGAACGCACAGCTGAACAAGTTTTTTTTTTTTTTAAGATTATGTCTATTATCCATCTCAAAATATTCTTTTAGCATTATAAAATAGATATGACAGGATATATTTCTTTATCAGATTCAGACAGATTGCTTTCCTGTTTTACAGCAATTAGAACTACAAAAAGTACATAAATTGCTTACCATGTTGGAGCCGAACGGAATAAAGAGATGTAACCAAAAACGTCACCTGGACAAATAAAAAAAATATAGTTTTTGACGTATACTCAGTATTTTCGGGAATTCATTTTCAAGTTGGTTTCAACTGTATAACCATCTTTAGATGCCATTTCAACTCGTTATGAAATGGTGATATAATAGTGCTACAAATAATAGCAAATACATATTTTAAAACAGGTAATTGGTCTTTTTTCTCTAACGCCGAAAAACACTCATTTTGCAAAGTTTAGAGCCGAATTATGCAAAAACTGAAGAAGTAGCCATAGGTTTGTTAACTGATTGTGTTTCTGGGACAAGAAATGCTTCTACTCCAGCTAGTTTTATATCTGGTCACTCATGGTGCAAGAAGATAATGACCGTCAAAGTCGTGTAATTTTGCGATTTCTGCAATTTCAGAGTCAAATATTTCAATATACAAAATATCAACCACACATATCTTTGTTTTTGGATACTACTCTTTAGTGGTTATTTACTGATATATACAATACAGTGGTTCAATGTTGCTACAAGAAGATTTGGTCGCTCAAATTTGCATTTACAAACTATTTTACGTATAACTTTGAGGAACCTCTGACCCTTGCGCCAAGCGTCGTCCACAAATATTTATGTACTTACAGTTAGTGGGGATATAGTAGAGCACAAAATAATTTTCAGTTCCACGGTTCACTCCTAAAGAAAAAAGTATTGACTTATCTAAGTTGGCATGTTTTTATTGAAAAAAGAGCAAAGTCCAACTTTGACGTCCCAAAAATGAAAGAATTTTTTATTTTTATTTTTGCAAAAATAAAAAAGCACGTGCTTAATAATTTTAAATAAAGACCATATTCTGAAATTTTCAGCAAAATAAAAAATGTCAAGTTTTTTGACTGCCTGATTCTTAAAAAAACGGCTCTTAAAATCGTCATAATGTCCAACGTTTTATCTTCGAAAAAATATATTTAAAAAGTTAGTTCGATTGTTCTTTGTGTATATGAGAAATAAATTTTGACTACCCGGTATTTGCTGCTTAAGGAATTTGTTAAAACTTTGGAAACTGTTGCCTTTCTAAATTCATTTAGTGCAATTTTGTGAAGAACGTTCACGAAGTTTCTTTCAAGAGATTTCTGAATTGCTTTGGCTTGTTATGTTGTTTGATATTTGTATTTTCCAAGTGCTCCAAAAGAATTCTCGTTAAGAGAGAAACGGCTAGTTAAGAACTAATGATTACAAAACGTTCTGGGGAATAATTAATCATCATTTTCGAACAAAGAGTTTGCAAGAAATAAAAACCAACTAAATACCATATTGGAGCTTAGTAAAGTTTGGTTCAGAAATAAAAATAGAGTTTGTTAAAAAAACAAATGTATATATTCCAAAAATTTAAAAGAATGAATTTCATATCGTCTTTATCTTAACTAACAACTTTCTTTTATGCATTACTAAAATAAATATTGTTTGTTCAGAAAATTAGCTCTAAAAGTTACCAAGATGTAATTGCAGTCTCACCAAACTGAGGGGGAGATTCATTGCCATACTGGAAAATTGACGTTGTTAGACGGGAAAGTAGGCTCCTTGGGGTTTGGATGGATCTTCACGCTGAATTTGAGGTAGAATAAATCATTTTCAAATCATCACAGAACCAAAAAACTCATTTCATTTTCTGTCAGTAAATTTAATGCTACAAAAACATGATAAAAGGAAACATCTGAAGCGGGAACTGGTTGATTTTTTGGCCGCCGATTAAATAATCGATGGTTTTTACTGAAAAAAATTATTTACATTCACTCATGTACGCGCGTTTGAAGGCTTTTTTCTTCAATGCCTACTTTTCCCAGGATTTCTTATGAATAACGTACTTATTAAAACATACCTATGCGTTTTTTGAATCAATCATTCATTTAAGTGGAATTCAATGCATAACCTGAAATACTCCTCCTTACATCAACGGGATTAATTATCAGGGTTTTTAGGGAAAAACACGTGTTGTCCTTATAATTTTGTTCATATCGCTAATTCTAAATTCGAACTTCATTTTACAAATTCAAAATTCTTAAATATTTAAAATAAAACTAATAAAAAATGTTTAATTTACCATTAGCTTGAAGTCAAAAAAAATTCAGTACTTTCCAACCGCATTCGGCCAAGTTGTAATTTTTTCCTTCGTCCTTATTATTTTGACCACCAGTGTATCTTTAATGGTATAAGAATTTCCGATCTGTTTTAAGACAAGATATGTTACTAGTATCCATGTGTGTGGTCGATGCTGCAATAGATATTAATTCAGAAAAAAATCGATGAAAGTTTACCTAAAGGTCTCATCTTTAAACGAGTTATGCTGAAAACTTGTTTTCCTCTTACCAGGAAAGTACTCGACTTAAGTAATAATGAAAAAAGTTAAAAATGGTACCATTCGAAAGAGCACACTAAAACATGTTTTTGACCCAAAGATCAAGTGCCCTCGTCCCCTCGTTTTCGAGATAAGGGGTCTTAAAGTCGGCCGAAAATGAGCCAAATTTGAAGACTTGGCAAGAAATTGAAGCTACCTCCCGATTCTCCCTTCCGCTGCTTGCTTGGCATCGCATCGTTTCCATGTTTGGTCATTTGCAAAGAAAGTAAAAGATGTTTTACGTTAACTACGTGTATGAGCTAAAATAAAGAATGATGGTCAAGACTATGATGTGGAAAGCAGAGTACAGAAAGCAGAGAGTTATCCAGAGGAGCGAAAACATTACAAAGAAGTTAAAGTTTTATCTTTTTACGCATGATAACAATACATTTGAAAATTTTAGTTATTTTAAGTTTTTTTACTGAACTAAGTTATATGTGTTAATTATTATACGTTAAAATATATTGCACGTGTTTCTTAATGAATAATTCAGGATAATTAAATAAGTATGAAGAGCAGCTAATATGAGCTCATGTACAAAAAATGAAATAAATAGTCTTTGAGGTAGAAATTAAATTGTCATGGATTATGATATCAGTTCTCATTTCAAAAAGAAAAAATCGATATAAGAAGTTTCACTATCTGCTCACTCTTAGCAAAAACATTTATTTTTTTTTTAATTGAAATCGAGAAAACATAAATAGAAATTTTAAAAAGACAACGAATAGTAAATGTCAATAGCTGCAAAATTATATCCATGTCGGAAATTACATCAAGGGTAGAGGGAAATAGTTATTTCCATTCTTAAAATACACTAATAGAGTCGACATTCATTGTAAAAACCCATGCCGTTCAAACAAAATTGGTCACTGTAGCGAAAAGTCTCTGTAACGTAAATGTACAATATATTGCATGTTAATTTCATACTGTTTAAAAACACTAGAATAACTTTTACTAGTTCTGCTTTACGTTCAACAGGTAGGAAAAGACTAACAAAATTGTAAATCAATGCAAGTTTTAATTTACTTTTCTGCAAAAGTGGAAAATAGGTGAAAAAAAAATCATCGAAAAAGTCCTGATGCATTGAAAAAAAAAACGCTCAAAACAATTGAGTCGAAAAAGCACAACTTAATAAAAATAATAAAATACACAGAGAAATTTAAAGTAGGAAAGTTGGGTTTTGAGCTGCGGAAACTGTGTTCTCTGTCAGTCTGTCTATTGGTCAGTTCTTCTGCCCCCCCCGGCAATAACTTTTGAGTGCATTGTCAGATTCGATTTTTTTTTTTTTTTGATCGAAAGATCTCAGTGAGGACAATACACTCCCATATTCGACTTTTTGATTTGAACAATATTTCAATTTCGAATTTCCGTTTTTTTCCCCTGTCCTCCTTTATAACTTTTGAGGGAACAAGTCCGATTCGAGCGAACAATTTTTTCTTTCGAAATATCTCAGAGAAAACACCTCATTCCTGTTTGATTGTTTTATTTGAACACATTTTCATTAAATTTTTAGCAGGTCAAAAAAAAAACTGCCCCCCCCCCCCCGAGCCTAGTCCCTAATAACTTTGCTTGAACAGTCCTATTTGAGCACTTTTTTTTTTTGAAAGACCATTCCTACATACCCAGTAATGCAGTTGACAAAAATGTTCAGGGGAACTCACCTTGAGTTATAGGGGACCCACCAACAGAAAAGCGGTTTGAAAAAATTTATATTTGCAATTTTTACAATTAAAAAACCCAAATATAACTCCCCCCCCCCCCATGCTACAGAATTGTACAAACACTTTAAAAAATGGGGAAAAAAACAGGAGGTTCAGTTGGCTCCTGGGCCCCTTCAACAAGGGACCTGCTTTAATCGCAAATAATAATATAAAATTTAATTTTGATGTTGTTTAAAGTTGTTTTTCCTCCTTAAAAAGCTCTCTGCTTTCCATGTTTGGCTTGATAGTAGCTGTTTGCTTTAACACGCACAGGTAAAGTAAAAGATTATTGTAAATCCGTCTTCCACAAGCTTTGTAGATGACCAAAGATGGGATTAGGTTTCCCGCTAGACGCAAATAGTGTAATCGCGCCGCAGCTTCCAGTTTCATTATAACTCGCTAAAATTGGCGAATTTTCAAAAAAAAAAATCAGCTGACTTTAGGACCTTATATTTCGATAACGGGGGCGCGAGGGCAAAAACGCATGCGTCCAGAAATATGTTTTATAATGCTCTTTCGATTGGTACTCATTAAAAAAAATTTATTATTCCATAATCGGGTACTTTCCTGGTTAGAACCGTTTGCTTTTCTCTGCCTCAATTTGCATTAAGTCTAGGGCCATTCCATGAAAAGTGAAACCAATTGGTCAAAAATTCATATTGAAGTTATGTTGCTATGTTATACATCATTTTAAAGCTTAAGATGTATATTTTAAGAATCCTGCATTGCTTTTTTGGTGAGAGTTAGAATAATACTTGTTTTCTTAGTTGGAAGTACGATATTCACGAACTTGTAAAAATCAGAAAAAAGAACACATTTTCAAATGCATATTTCTCATCGAAAAATAAAAATAAAAATAACTACTTGTAGCACAATTTTAACTACTAAGACGGTACTATAATAATATGCATTCATTAATTTCTTTTGAATTGATCTATAAATGGTGTAATTGAAGATTGAAAAAAAGAAGTTTGATGTTACGTCTGTAACAAAAAAGAAGCAAAAGTTGTCATTACGTCCTAAAAAATCAAAATTAAAAAAAACCCTTAATGGTTCTTTTGGCAAATTCTTAGAGTAATTGCCCACCATAGTTAAAAATATTGCAACTGATTTAGTTTTTAAATTAATGCTGTTACAGACGTAACATTTCGGACATAACAAATGGCTCTATGTTACGTCCGTAGCAAAAGTAAATCTCCAATTAAATAGGTAAAAAGCACAGGATAAGCAATACATGTATATAGCATAATATGGTACGAGTACTAAAGTTTCTGGTATTCTGATTTTGAAATTTTTAATTATGTCGGCATGTAATTGAAATTTATTTCTTAAGATTAATAAAATACACATATAACTGATTATAATTTATACCTCAACTGGCATTTTTTTGCTACGTCACATGGAAAGGGAGCTGTGGATGGAGTTGAGGGTATGGTCAAGCACCAGGTTTGGGCATAGAGTAAGATCTAGAACAGCATTTGTCAACGACGCTCTTTCCTTTTTTCAGTGTGCAAACTCCATTGCAGAAAAAGTTAAAATTATTTATATGCCCCAGGAAAATGTTTTAAAGCTGACGCCAAAATTGGAAGAATGGTGGGCTAACATCGCGAATTTGCCAAAAGCCCGCGAAATGCATTGTTTTCGAACAGAATACGAAAATGCCGTTCGAATTTCGAGAACGTCGGACGAAAAAGGACACATTTTTTCATTCAAAAAAAAAAAAAAAAAAATTGTCAAGATTGACCAACTGTCACCAAGAAGGTTAAATTTTAGTTTGGTACTAGTATTCTGCTATATCATCCAATATTTTCAAATTTTTAAGTTCTCCTTAGACCTATCACTGATTCCAGGGAGGAATTTACTTTTCCCGATTTTTTTATGTAGCAGCCCCATTATGCATTAATTTTAAGAATACAAATAAATAAATTTCTGTGAAGGCCCTTCTAAACTTTTCTTGTGTCAATCTTTCTTGGAAATAATTGTCTTAAGATGCATTAATTTATTGTTACATATTGACATAACGGCATATGCTCTCAACTCCCACAGACTTACCCAAATTTTCTAAAACTGTTACAGTATAACTTAAAATATTCAAATAATGTGTTAATTAATGCTACTGTATTGTTTTAGCACAAAAATCTTTGTTTATTCCTGCTTTAAAATACTGTTTTCTACTTTCAAATCAGAGATGTTACGTCTGTAACACCACTTTGTTTCGTCCGTAACAAGTTTATGAATTTTTTTCACAAATTCGGCAGTCAAAATCCACACAATCTTTATGGTTTTAGAAAGCTTGAAGTCTCTAGAACACGTATTAAAAAAAAAAAGTTCAAAATTTCCGTATAATTCAGACGAATATTGTAAGTTGTATGACATAGTCGAGTTTTTGCTGTTTTGTGAATTACGTCTGTAACAGGCAGTTTTTAATTTCTGTATTTTTTTGTAATTAAGCAATCTGCACGCAAATTTAATGTAGCATAAACATCATCAAGTTACACTACAGGAAAAAAAATTGAAGTTTTTCATCAACCCAAACCAGAATTATTTGTGTTCAAAGTCTGCGATTGTTACGTCTGTAACGATGGAATTGCCCTCTACTGAACAATTTTTTTTACAAAACGTGACAAACATGATATTTACACCGCCATTCGATTATTTTACGTGCAAAAAACTTTCATAAAAAACAGCAAAGCTTAAGGACCTTAAAAGAAATAATTAAATTATAGTTTTAAAAAACTAAAAAATGCACTTTTAGAGTAAATCAAACAAAAAACTTTAAAACCATGAAGTATTATAAGTTTGCATGCACACTTATAAAATACATCAACATGGAATATAGTTTAGCATTTAGTATTAATAATAGTATTAAATATATTACTTTCATATTTGTAAAGAAAGTAAATTTTATCTTTTATTCAGTTACGTACATACATACAAACAAACTCACAAAAAAAAAAAAAAAACAATTGTTAAAAAAAACGGTAAATGAGCACAAAAAATGTCCTTTTTTTTTTAAACATCGAAGATAAAATCTACGCTTGGTTTGAAATATTTAATTTGAATCCAAATTGTGATACAGAAACTCATTAGTATGACATTATCGAAAGTATTCTCAAACTTCATCGGAAAATTATTACTAATTATATTGACAGCAAATGAATGTTGGAATATCTCACGCAATAAACAGATCGTTACTCGTGATACTAGTGTGAAATAATTGCTTGAAAAATCCTAATCATTTCCGATAATGAGCGAGGGAAATCTTCGGGAACGAATCAGAAATTATTTGTGTACACTTTGCCTAATTACTTCTGCTTACTTTCAAATTTTGATGTGGAAGATTTCTCCATTCATATTGTAAAATTATCTGATGAGTATCTCAGAGAAGATTAAACCTTGAAATGCAAAATAAATGTGAAGAGTAATTAGTCAGAGTGTGAAATTGATTCAGTTTCGAAGTAGCGTTAAGAGCTTTGAACTAGTGTTTCCTTGGTTATTATTTACTTGATGGCACGCTTGCTATGCAAACAAATAAGTGAAATAAATCGAATTTAAAGATGATTTAATCTCACTCGATGCTCTTTTAAAGAAAAATGAAACACCATTATTTGGGTAGCAAAAGTAAATTACTACATTGCATTACAACTGTAAAAACAACATATATATTTCAAATTTATAATTTTCATCGGAAAAGTTAAATGCAATAACAATCACAATTGTAACAATATCAATTGTTAAAATACGAATATTACTTTGCTAGTGGGATATGAAATTTATGCACACTAAAAACTGAGTTGAGTTGAGACTAATCCTCCAAATGCGTGACGAAGTCAAACAAGGTCCATCAGACCATTGACCCGGAGGAAATCGAGGACAAGAAGAGGTGATTCAAAGATATCTTCTTTGCAAAGTACTAGACAGTAGGGTGGGGCGAAAAATAAAAAGTGTTTTAGATCAACTTCTAATAGTTGCCAAAAGTTGTCTTTGGTGATAGTTAGCTTTTGTGCAAAATTTGAGAAAAATCGGTTAATATCTTCAGGGGGCGCTGCGATCACAAAGTTTTACCATAACTTTATTATGGATTTTATGGTTAAAATATCAAAAAGAATGCCTTTAGCTAGTCTCTTTGCGTTTTTTTACTCAAAAGATGTTTTCATGCATTAAAAGCATATGAAATGACTCACAAACATTATTTTATATAATATATTTATATTTCAAAAAAATCAGTTTTTTTCACGTTTTTGTTTCTTTTTAAATCCTTGAAATATAAATATATCATATAAAATAATTTTTTGTGAGTTATTTCATATGCTTTGAATGCATGAATATATCTTATGAGTAAAAAAAATACAATGTAATTAGCTGACGGCATAATTTTTCATATTTTAACCATAAAATCCAGATAAAAGCTATGATAAAACTTTACGATCGCAGCGCCCCCTGAAGATATTAACCGATTTTTCTCAAATTTCGCACAAAAGCTAACTATCACCAAAGACAACTTTTGGCAACTATTAGAAGTTGATCTGAAAAACTTTTTATTTTTCGCCCCGCCCTACTAGACAGTCCAGGATGTGCTCTGGAAAATATTACCGGGTTTTGCATTTAGAGCAGACGTCGAAGACTTTCTGCTCTCAATGAATGAGAGACTCTTCGTGTGGCCTTTGCAAAGTCCAAGACAGTCCAGGATGTGCTCTGGAGAAGCCCGCCGGGTTTTGCATTTAGAGCAGACGTCGAAGACTTTCCTGCCCTCAATGAATGAGAGACTCTTCGTGTGGCCGCTTGCTAATCTAGAAATTGCAGTTTTCGATGATCTGTCACAATTGAGGGCGAATGAAGAGCCAGGCTCTTAAAATAAATATTAATTTTATCCACTTGACTGCTTCAATTTTCAGAAATTTATATCTTCACTTTCAACAATTTGTGATGCATTCTCAAGTAGTTCATATGGCCTTTATTATATTTTTTTCCGTCAAGAATGGTTTTATTTTATGACTTCACAAGATCTCTCATGATGACCGCAAGAAGAATGCATCAAAACAGAAATAGCGCTCAACAGCTAAAACACTAAAACTAAAAATTTATTTTCCTTACATCAATTTCATTCCACACAATCAGCCTATCAAACTTTTTACCGGCGCTACTGTGCCTATTACACGAAATAAGATTTTCGTTGATTTTTTTTTTTTTTTTTTCGCTACGTGAACACATCCGGACAAAATTAAGGCGGAAAGAGAACCATTGTTTTTCTGTCTCTTTCTTGTTAAATTTAAATTACACTCTCAAGCAAATACGAAACACCAGGAAAACATCAGAACAAGTAACTGCGACCAAAATTGAAGAGATAGATTTGCTTTTAGTTGTAAAATTTCTGAGACTTCCTTCTCTTTATACTTATTTCGTTGAAACGATAATGTACATAAATATTTATATCTATTTTTAAAAAAAAAAGACTAGAATGCATAAAATATACCTTCTTAAAGACTTTAATTGAAGTATAATATATATACGTGTAATTTCTGTGCGTAAGAAGTTAATTTGAATAGTTTTTTTTTTATGTTGCTGTGTTTACAAGGTTTTACACCATAATCGTGAAGTGCTGGCTTTGAAGTCCTCTAATGAGAGAAAATGCAGCAAAAAATAGGTGATTATAAATTCTCTACTGTGTTATAAAAATGAAGTACTTAGTTATTTCACCGCTATTGCTAGTTAAGCTAGGTTAATTTTATCGCGTCTGTCACAGATTTTACATTTCTCAAAAACAGACTGCTTCAATTAATTTATACTTAGAAAAAATGAAAAATCAAAATTTTAGAAAAGTACATTGACTTGCTTTAATACCAAGTTAAAACTAGATTTTCCTGAAAAGTTTAATTAAAGAAGAACACGAAATCAGAATGTTGTTCAAATGAAAAAGACATCTTTGAGTCATTTTTAATTAACTTCCTGGTTTTAAATCTCTTGTAGGCTTCCATTTTAAATTCCTTTGTTCCACATAATAGAGAAATCCTAATTTATTATCGTTTCCGCTTTACACTATTTTCTTCACTCCATCAAAAGAAAGTTTACAATAAAATTTTAGACAATGGGGAATACAATAAATGAATAAACAAACAAACTTTCATTGTGTTTGTTCTGTTATGCTGTGACAAGTAAATTGGTAGTTTAAAGTTTTTGGAAGAGAACCGGAGGTATTTAAATTTTTATTAATGACATTTCTGTTGTTTAGAAAAATGCAAAAATTTCTTACTCCGTTTATGAAGTGTTTTGTTCTGAAACTTTCGTAGTAAAAACAACATAAGCTAGTCAAGCTTTATCGATTTTTTTTTTCAACTATAAGAGGTCTTTTTTTTTTTTTTTTTTTTTCAACTATAAGAGGTCTTTTTTTTTTTTTTTTCAAATTATAAGAAGGTCTTGTTTTTCTTTTTCTTTGTTTCTTTAATTTATTTAATTTATTTTTTATTTATTTTACTTTTGCAGAAAATAAGATAAGCTCATTTTATATTATTTTACTTTAAGATTCTTGCACATAAGGAAAAATCGTTTTCAGAATTTGGTCAACGTTTTTGTCACTTTTTCTACTAAATTTCCTAAACCAATTTACAATATTATTATTCAGCTATATAAATCTAAATATAGTATTTCTAGTTTCAAATTAAGGTAGAATAATACCAATAGTATTACATAAATAAAATAAGGATAACAATCAACACCAATAAAATGAAATATTACTAACAATAAAAAATATATAAAACCTTATGATAGCGCTAGAATAAATTAGAAAAAATATATACGAAGAAATATCAGCAGACCATGGTGTCAGATCAAAAATATTTTAATCTTTTCAGAAAGCTTTAAATTTTTAGTATTTAGTACTGAAACTGAAATGCCGTCTCATAGTAAGAATTCCTAAGATAAGGGAAAAATTGTTATTTTGTGCATTTGCATTACTTTCTTCAATAAGAATTGTTAAAGAAAACTGGCAAGAATATCATTTAAATTGACTACTGGAGAATTAATAGACACACAGAAGAGTTCTAAATAGTGATTTTAAGTGTTTTGTATTTAACGAGAAATGGTTCTCTAAATTTTACCAATTACATCAATATTGTCATTTCGCTATAGATATGCGTGTGTACAACATGGACAAATTATAAACTTAGTATTTTATATTAAAAACTAAGGAATCCGTCTATCTATCTTTCAATATACACTGAAGTGACAAAAGTCATGGGATACCTCTTAATATCGTGTCGGCCCTCCTTTTGCCCGGCGAAGTGCAACAACTCGACGTGGCATGGACTCAACAAGTCGTTGGAAGTCTTCTGCAGGAATATTGAGCCATGCTGTCTCGATAGACGTCCATAATTGTGAAAGCGTTGATGGGGCAGGATTTTGGGCACGAACAGACCTCTCGATGGTGTCCCATAAATGCTCAATGGGATTCATGTCGGGCGATCTAGGTGGCCAAATCATTCGTTGGAATTGTCCAGAATTTTCTTCAAACCAATTGCGAACAGTTGTGGCCCGGTGACATGGCGCATTGTCATCCATAAAAATCCCATCGTTGTTTGGGTACATGAAGTCCATGAATGGCTGCAAGTGATCTCCAAGTAGCTGCACATAAGCATTTCCAGTCAATGTTCGGTCCAGTCGCACTAGAGGACCAAGTCCATGCCATGAAAAAACAGCCCACACCATTACGGAGCCACCACCAGCTTGAACAGTGCCTTGCTGACAGTTTGGGTCCATGGCTTCGTGGGGTCTGCGCCACACTCGAACCCTACCATCGGCTCTTACCAGCTGAAATCGTGACTCATCGGACCAGGCCACGGTTTTCCATTCATCTAGGGACCAACCGATATGCTCACGTGCCCACGAGAGTCGCTGCAAGCGATGTCGTTCTGTCAGTAAAGGCACTCGAGTCAGTCTTCTGCTGGAATAGCCCAAGAAATCCAAATTTCTCCGCACAGTTCTAGCAGACACGTCCATTGTACGTCCCACATTGATTTCTACGGTGATTTGACGCAGTGTTGCTTGTCTGTTAGAATTTACGACTCTTTGCAGACGTCGCCGGTCTCGATCTTTAAGTGCAGGCGGTCGACCACAGCGCTGTCCATGGTGGGATGTTATGCCTGAAATTTCATACTCTCGGCACACTCTTGACACAGTGGATCTGGGAATGTTGAATTCTCTAACGATTTCCGAAATGGCATGACCCATGCGTCTAGCTCCAACTAACATTCCGCGTTCAAAGTCTGTTAATTTCACGTCGTGCGGTCATCATCACGTTAAAACCTCTTCACATGAATAACTTGAACAGAAATGAAAGCTCTGTAAAAGCACTGCGCATTTATACCTGTTCTATGCGATGCTACTGCCATCTGAAAATTTGCATATTGCTATCCCATGACTTTTGTCACTTCAGTGTATATCTATCTATGCCCTGATTCTTTCTCCTGAACACCAATGAACTAAAAGTTGAACCAGCTACCAACTGCCCCACGGTTTCACCCGCATTAAAAAGAAAACAATCTATTAAAAGACTTAAAATTACATTTAATTACGTGACATTGTATGTGATAAATAAAGAGTAAAGAATTGCACGGGGAAATGCAAAAATAAAAGAACCTTTGGAACAAATTAGTAAGACGTCCAGCCTTATAAAATATTCAAATTTTGTGAATTCTTTTATTCAGAGGTAGCCCGTGCAACGCCGGGCGTTCAAAAAGTAAGGGCCGTTTGGTCACAGAAAAAAATATACTCATAAGAAAAAAAATAATGTCATATTTAGTTAGGTACAAACTTACTTTAATTCTCTACATTCTCGCCATTTACTTCTAAGCATTTTTCGTACCGCTGCACCAGCTTCTTTCACCTCTCTGTACAAACTTGCCGCCTGAGAGTTAAACCAGTTGACAAGCGTTTATGAGTCCCTCTATGGTTTCAAAACTTTGTCTACCTAGCCGCTGTTTAAAATGTAAGAGGAAGTAGTCGCTAGGTGCAAGATCAGGACTGTACGGTGGGTGGTTAAAAAGTTCTTTACGAAAATCTTAAATGTTCTCCTTGGTTTTGGCAGCAGTGTGAGGATGCGCGTTATCGAGGAGGAACATTATGCCTAATGCCAATTTCCAATTGTTCTTTGCATTCACGGGCAACAATACGATTTTAGAAATGAAATAAATGACGCTGTAGCTTCACAATGAGTCAGATAATGGCCCAGCAGTAGTAAAACTGTGCTTCGAAACGCCATTATTTAAATAAAAGCAAACAGCTCTCACTTTTTGAACACGCCTCGTAGCAATAAAAGGAAATACTAACTACAAAAAATATTGTTGAAAAAAATCTCTATTATAGTGTTAGAATAAATTAATAAGAAGAATAAATCATCATCTGATATGACATCTGAGTAAAAATGTTTTTATTTTTCTTCAAAATCTTTAAATTTTAGCAATAAGTACACTAAGAGAAATGCCCTTGTGCATTCAAAGTATTTAAGATACCAAGGGCAACATCAGTACTTTGCAGCTGTGTGCTACTTTCTAAAATAATAATGAATTTATCAGAAAAAAGGAGACAGCATGCTGTATTTAAATTTTATACTAGAAAACGTTCGTTAAAGGTATGAAATACTCGTTTACAATTCAATGTGGTATTTTTCATTATTATTTTTTATTACTGTTAATTTCAAAAAGTTACTAATGGCGATAGCTGAAGAAAAGAAGAAGAATGTTTAATGAAACTAAAAAAGTAGGTTTCTACTTAACTTTTACTAATTATACGCTGAAAAGTTATTCTTTTCGGTACACACTGATTAGTTTTCATTTCTGTGCACGAATGTACTTCTTTACTTGAAGTTAATTGCACAAGAATATTTATTCTTGTTTGTTATTTCATAATTTCAATCAGCAAAAGAAGCTGATAATACCCCCGAAAAAAACTAAAATCGAGCACGAGATGTATCCACGTCTTATTGTATCTTTGTTTCACAGAAAAATGCAGTCACTTCGGTACTTGGTATGTTAATTTCTCAATTTAGAAAGAAATTAGATAATTATTTTCCATATTTCTACATTTCATTCGTTTTTACTTAATATATATTAAAAGTATGTGCAGATTTTATTCAAGATAGAGTAAATTAATTCTAGTTTAAAAAAATATCACTTCTAAATTTTTGCAGAGTAAGATACTAAAATGCTTCTGAAAGAAGTTCCTTTTTTAAATACTTTACGGAAATCTTTTCCAAATATTTACAGAGAATTTTATTTTGCGAAAATTTCAATGACTTGTAACAAGTGCGACTCTGAGAAAATTTCGAAGGTAATTAATATTTATATTCAAATGTATTTCAATGTACAAATTTTGCTGATTTTCTAACTTACAATACTTGTTAATTATATGGTTACTAAAGCCTCGTTACACGTGTTTTTTTTTTTTTTGCATGCATACATTTATGTAGCACACACATATTTTTTTTAAATAAAAGGATTAATTGTAACATTTTAAATTAATCTCTCTCTGTCTCACTGCAGTGGCAAATTTGCAAGTTTGGTTGCCCGTCTCAATGCATTTTGGGGGTCCCAGTATCGGTATCACAGCCATGTAAATCATTTAGCATATATGTTTTTTTCTATCTTTCTCGGCGCCCTTATAGTATTGGAGCCCCCAGCATTTGCGACACTTGCGACATACTAAATCCACTACTGCATGGTCTCATCTGCTAATTTCTTTGTTTAATAAAAAAACACCAATCACTATAAAATATCCGTTAGTTAAAGTTTACAAATACCTTTGTGCTAAAGATGTACAGAAAATAACAACGTTACAATGCACAAATGAGCAGGGATACTGCAGACACGTGTTTCGGCGTTACAAGGAATGCCTTTATCAATGCAAAAAAGTTGTGAGCTTATGGATGCAGAGCCATCGTGCATCCATAAGCTCACAACTTTTTTGCAATGATAAAGGCGTTCCTTGTAACGCCGAAACACGTGTCTGCAGTATCCCTGCTCATTTGTGCATTGTAACGTTGTTATTTTCTGTACATCCGTTAGTTGCTTCTCAAGAGTAATTAATAACGTATAGAAATTATAAATATTCTACAGCAGTGTTTATGGTAAGGAAAATTAGTAAAAGTGATACATTACCGTAAGGTCGGGTTACTTGGACCCTAAGGGGTTACTTGAGCCCATTACAGTAAAATGATAAAATCTAGGTTTGGTACTTATTAGTTGAAGACTTGCACGTAGTTCCTCGTTTCTCCTCTAGGTAGAAGCACTCTGCAGTCTCTAATGCTAGTACCAAACCTAGATTTTATCATTTTACTGTGGGCTCAAGTAACCTTCTTGTGGGTCCAAGTAACCCGACTTTACGGTATTTTAAAATTTACACATAAAAAAATGCTGCAAAACATTTAATTATCTGATTCAGAATTAGAGGCACAGTGTAACAGACAGATGTCGTTCCTCGCATTTAAGTATTTCTTAAAAATACCTCATGTGTAAAAAAACTGCTTAAATTTTAGATAAAATAGGAGGAAAATTACGATGCATTTTTTAAATTCAAATGAAATTCATTCTAGAAGAAATTTGCAATTAAGATTAACCTCATTACTTGTTAATAAATTAGTGTACTTCGCCTATTGGTATTTCATGAAAATTTAATCGTGAGGCTTTATTGAAATTAGAAGCATTAAACTTTACAACTTCTGAAAACAAAAGAGCAAATATTGCACAAATACAAAAAGCTTTATAAATAATCTCTAAGGAAAAGAGATTGTATAGAATAGGGGAAAACTAATGCCCCCTAATTATTTTCTCCAATATCCTTCCATTAACAATAATGATTTACAAAGCTATTTAATAAACTTTCTCTTCATAACTGATTTGTTCCTTATTTTTCATAGGATGAAAATACTCAATAGTTTCAAAAAATAAAAATAGCCATTATCATGACTTGAATACAATCGTTTTCATTCAGGTTTAAATAAAAGAGCCTCATGGTTGATGTTCTTCGTGTTTGATAAGTATTTTAATCTGCTTAAAAGCTTTTTCTCGTGTTACTGTAGCAGAGTTGTGTTAAGCAAGTACATTTTTCTCCGTGAATAAAGGAGAAATACTTTTCACCCCATTTGATGAAGGAATGCTTAAGTGCTTTAAAATAAATGTCGAAAGAACATTAAGAAGTATGAAAAAAGAAAATGTTACAATGAAAGAGATTTTTTTTTTTTTCGTGAAAACACTGCTGAAAAAAATAAAAGGACACAGAGGTTTTTAATGGATAATTGATGAAGTAGCTCATAAAATAGCTACAGACGTAGTGTGCTTTTACGAAGAAAATAAAGTGCGTGAAAGGGAAAAGTTTGGGACACACTATTAAACACTTCTTCCGAGTAGATAGTCTTTAAACAAAAAAATTATTTCAAATGTTTTTTTATTTTATCAAAAGTTTTTTAAAAAGGATATTCATTTTTATTATTATATGCAAGCAATCATGATTGCTTATTGCTTTCACTTGATTCTCCTGCGATCTTGTTTTTCCTTGCTAATAATAAGAAATTCTCTGGTCCACCGGCTTGCACTCTTTCTTTTCAGAAAAAAAACAGCATTCAGCCCTAAGTATCACCCCCGCCCCCCGGCAGTAACTTAAATTTGACATTTCGAATAAAATTTATGTTCATCGCAATTGCTATTACGATAGGAGACACTTGTGGAAACAGGTCCGTCATTTAGGGGGGCAGGGGGTTAATTGCCCCACCCTGACTTTGAGAAATCAATGTATTTACATATAAGTGGGCGTGGTTTTTGTTGTTTTCTGGTAAAATTGTATTGGGTTTTTACCCTTTGCCCCCCCCCTGGAAAAACTTGAAATGACGTCCCTGTGTGGAAACAAGAAAACCAACGAGTAGGTTCCTACCTCGATTCGTGATTGCTAAATGCAGAACTTGGATTTGAACTTGACCAAAGTTGGTTTTTTTATGCAAACACTCCTCTTTCGGCATTGTGAAATTTTGATTTAATTATTCCTGCACGAAAAAAGGACAAATTAAAACTTTATTATGCTTTTAAAAAATGTCACGGTGTAAATCTTCTAATAATAGTAAAAGTTGCATCATTAACTGGCAGAATTCATGTTGCTTTCATCAAAATTTGGTGGAGAGAACTCAGAAATAAGCATTGTGCAAATAGTTGCTTTCATATTTAGAGTGCAATATCAGAAGCTTAAACAGTCACCTCGAGCTAGTTTACTTGCTTGAGGTGTCTTTGTTACCTGAATGGTACCCGCCTAGAGACACATCAAAGATAAATCTTACTGATCTTTTGTGCAACGCTTTAAAAAGCTTAAAGATGCCTTTAAGTACCAAAATGGTACCAGTTTTCAGACTACGCTGTAAAAAATTTTCCTGAAATTTTACGGTAAAAGTTACTGGCATCAATGTTGCCGGTAACTTTTACCGTAAAATTATGTTCTGCTGCAAAACTTTGCGGAAGAGAAAACGAGAATTAAAACGCGCAAGATATACGATCGACAAGGATCGAACCCGGGACCAAATTTTTCACACTGCTTTACTATGCACGATACCAGTTGAGCCACATCAGGAGAGTGGAAATAGGGTGTTATGTCATGGCATCGCACAAGAAGTCACGGGGTGATCAATTGGCGCTGCAATCGCAATTCTTTTTATCAATGAAATTCACTGTAATCATTTTCTGTACGGTAAACGCTACAATGTACAGTAACATTTACCATTAAAGCTTCCTAAATTTTTAACAGTGTACAGAGAAGGATTTTAAACAATAACAGGGGGAAACGACATACGAACTTATAAGTTCGTACGTTGTTTCCTTTTACAAAGTAGTTTCAAGCTGCCTTAATCTTGAATGGCAAAACTTGCCCTTTCTTAAATTTAGGAGGGAGGGAGATGCTTTTCTTCGTAACTAACGCATAAAATATGCACTGTAAAATATGAGTGTTGTTTTTACAGTATAATGTAGCTATTTTTTAGAGTAATAAACTGCAAAAATTGCTAATTTTACAGAAAAAAAAAGTAAAATTGCTATTTTTACAGTACTAAACTGTAAAATTGCTAATTTTGCTGTTTATTACCATTGATTTTTACAGTTTTAAACTGGAACCTCTGCTGCCAGTATTATACTGTTATTTTTACACCATAATACAGCTAAATTTTACGACCATAAACTGTAAAATTTCTAACTTTACTGTAAGAAACTAAAATTGCTAGTTTTACAGTTTATTACTGTGCATTTTACAGTTTTAAATTGGAACCTCGGCTGCCATTATTATACTGTAAAAAACAACAGCTCATTTTTTGCAGTTTGGTACTGATTTCGTGTAAGTGCAAGTAATAATTAGAAGGATTTGTGCTTTTCACATTTTTACGCGTTTTCACATTTTAAGGTGTTTTATCCATTTTTAACGTTTTTGAAAAAAAAAGGCGATTTCAATGTGCTTTTATATGTGTTGCAATCCTTTTTTATGAACAATGTACACTTGAAATATAATGATTGAGTTAAACTTTAGATGAAACTTATGTGATCCGGCACTGATTAGTTTCTCTCATGAGCTGACGCAATGGAACTTTTTGTTGCGGGGAGTGACTGCTATTTCTCCGGAGCAAATATAAAGAGTCGAACAGAAAATGGTTTTCATATGCATAATAATATTTCTTGGAACCGACAGTATTCGTTTGAGCGGGGCCGACAGTATGTGTTTTAGAGTATCTGTAATGTAATCGCTTAAAGAGATTGGCAACTAATAAATGGATTGGGTTCATTATTTTCCAATTTAAAGGAACTTTAAATACAACTTTACGGTATTTTTAACTTACGGTACTCACAATTGGTCACTTAGAATCCAATCGAACAGGTATCTTGCCGAATTTGTTGCAAGAATATTATAATAACTATGTATGGGTAATTTTTTCAACTGACGCCAGTTTTGACGCCAAAGGCTATGTAATAATACTTTACTTTTTACACGGTAGAACTAAAATAAAACGATTGTGTCTGATATTTGTAGGCTGCGCCAAAATCTTAATCATCGAGATAATACTCCCACAGTTGAAGAAAAGTTCAGTTTTTTTTTTTTTTTTGCCGATTCCGTACGTTGTCATTAAAAAACTTTTAAAACTTACGTCAAAGCGTAAAGTAATCCGCATACGAAATTAATCAAACCCCAATACTAAAATTACCATTAATTTGTGTTTTTCGCACAAATAATTGTCAAATGCTCCCTACTAATTTCGAAATCACTTAGGACAAAAACTTTTAGCGTCATTTCATGGTCAGCAATATTTTCTCAGCATTAAATGACAATTTTTCTTTGACAAAAATTACTGACTTAATAATACTTAAGCATATTTTTATAAAGTAGGGAGGGGAGCAAAATTATCCTAGGTATTCCAAAACAATTACAGCAAATTTAGCGACATTTTAAATCGTCCAAGCGGTACGTTTTGAGTTCTTTTAGTTTAGGAAAAAAAAGGCGATTATAAATTGTTTCTCAATATTTTTACTGGCCCAAGCAACGACGGGTATTTTCGCTAGTTTCCAGTATCTGAGACATCGATGCATTCCAACCATTGCTTTGAAAGTTTGGAAAAATCATTCACATTTATAACTAAAATTATACATTTTTATTTAATACTCTGATGTAATTACATAATTTCTATTAGTGTCTCACACTAGGTGTTTTGATGTGCACACGTGACAAAAATACCAAAAGCTTAAAAATAAATATGGTGAAACACTAAAGAAAAACAAAAGACGCTTAATCATAATGGCCAACTTACAATGGTTTGACACTACTACTGAACTACTGAACTACAACAGTGTATGCAACTTCTGGGTGAATTCATCTTTCTTTTATTGCGGTCCATATACGTGACTAATTACTCCGGATATAGTCATCGATTTCTGCAATTTGGATATAAATAAAATATGGATGCAAAAGAAAACATATCCTAAGTAAATGACCTTTACCGTTTCATGATTTATTACCGTATTAATTAGGTAAAAAAACAACTAAAAATGAAGTTATGGATTTTTTTTTCTGTTCAATAAGTATGCTTTTGGTTTGCAGAAAAAGTTAATTTCTAGTAAACATAGCATAGCACGATTAATGTTTGAAAAAAAAAACTATTAATAAAGGCAATGCAAAAAAAACTAAAAACATTCACTTCTTCTTCTTTTTTTTTTTTGACATCCTGGTTTTGCAAAGCACTTTCAGAAGCAAAAAAAAAAGGGATTTTTTTAATACATAACTTAGGCAAAACATCCAGTTTTTTTCACTCTAATTAAGAATATAATCTTGTTTTTGAAACTAGTTAAGCCAATAAATAAGCAAAAATAAAATTTTGCAGGGGTTAATGAGCAGCAAAAAACCAACATTAAGTATACTCACACTTTTAACTTTTAGAAAGATTTGCTGTTGCAAAATACTTGTTACTTTAAAATTAATGATAGAGAGAAGAATTTAGTAATGAACCAACATTGTCACTATCAATAAAAGTATATTTCTTTTGGTTTTCCGGTTAACAAAAGGAATTAGCTCAGTAATTAATACTTTTGAAACAAATCGAAGTAATTTGCAATCGAATTAGACTTTAGCGATACCATTTTAAACAACGCATCAGTTATTACGTCAATAAATCTCTGGTTGCAGCAGCTCACCATTGCAAGTATTCAACGAACAATTTCACTTTTACCGTCATATATATCTGTTAATTGAATGTCTATATCATCACTTTTATTTTGTGGTTTTCCAGAAAAAAATCTAATGACACAAACATAGTAGTAAATCTTAGTAGAAAAGTAGAACTTATTAGTTAGTTTTGAAAAGTAAAATGATGATTTTAATTAAATGTTACCCTTCAAAAGCTTTTCAGTTCGCTTTGTGAAAGAAGCATAAATTGAAAGCATTTTATTTACTTATTATAATTTTTATAGTTTAAAAATGATTGGTTATGATTGTTTCATTGCGTACATTTTACTTCAAGTTAAAATTAAGCATTTATATGTTTAATAATACCAATGTTCACTTGCGCCAACTTATATTTTTTTTCGAGGAAGAAGGGTGGGGGTCGATAGGTGTCAGTCAGAGTCTTGAAGGGGAAGATGTGTTCAAAAAGGTTGGGAAATACTGGTCCAACACATGCACTTTGAATACTGCCCCAGGCACTTTAACTTCTTGCTGAAGCTTTACACAGGCTGGGTGAAACTATCCTCCAACAAGGAGAGTTTTCGAAAACAGCTTACTCCTGAAGTTGTGTAGTGTTACACCCCACCAACAGTGGTAACTTTATACTACTTTTTTTGCAGTCAAGCAAAGAAAAATTGGACACAAAATCAACCACTGAATAAAATATTCTTGTGAAGTCAGTGCTAGCAACTATGAGCCTGACAGCATACGAACCTATTGGAAGAAAAGCATTGGCCATTTTTAAAAAGTTATCGCAATTTTGAAAAAACAGAGAAAGCGGTAAAATTTTATTATTATGTTTTAAATGTATTTCACTCGATTGAAAAGTTTTTTAGCTGTAATTAATAATTCCACCATCAATTCAAACGTCAACCATCCAGAGTTAATGGTATAGTAGCATTAATGTATGAGTAATGCTAAAAAATCTTGAAAAAATAAATATTGAATGCACTGAAATATGTGCTATACTTAAGACTTCACATAAAAATTGAAAAATTCCAATGTCACTTAACCTTCAAATAGCATTCGTTTATCACTGCTCATTTTTCTTCCACGCAGAATTGAACATATCATAAGAACCTATTTTAAACATTTTGGCTCATAAAATGAAATGCACTAATGAATAAAAAAACCTGAGCGGCAATCAATGTAGGTGACAGCATTTGCGATATGGCGCCAATCTTTTCCCTTTATGTTTCTCTAATGGGGAAAGAGATGTTTTCCCAAATGACATGGAAAAGCATCCTGCATAACTTTT
>JAXGGA010017758.1:0-23541 GCA_038373865.1 Uloborus plumipes | reverse complement strand
ATTGCCCCTAAAACCCCCAAGAACAAAAAAAACCTTTTAAACTTTATGGTGTTTAAAATTTTTTAAGCTGTTTTGTTGAAGATTTAAATATATATATATATATATATAGTTTTGGTCTTAAACTTTTACTGAATTTTAAATTGCTTTTGTTTTACTTGAGAATATTCCACTAAAGATAAGTCGGGGGACATATAGGTTCCGTATAAAAAGTTAGATTTCGTATTTTTCTAGCTGATTTTCTACTCCAGTTCCAATTTTTTAAATCTTGAATTTTTACCTCATGTTGGCCTTTTTTTGCAATTGAAAGTAAACAACTAGGACAAACGATTGCGAAAACAGAGGAATTATACGTTTAAAAAGGATCCGCTGTATGTATGAAGGTTACAAGGAAAAAGCCCGTCACTCAAAAAATGCTTATTTTGCTAAAAACATACTTGAAAATTTTCATTTTCATGTTCCCCTGGTACAGAATATTTGCAAACAATTATTTCAGATGACTTTCGATGCTTTGCAAAAAACACAAACCAAAAGTTATTCAAAAAGTGTACTTCAGCAGCCACAAGATGGCATCATTGTTCCACTTCTTTGAAAAACCTGACTGATGGAGGAATAAAATGATAAAATTAAGAAAATTTTTGACAGGAACGATTGGAGAATGTTTATTATTTTGAAATTCTTATTTAACACTAAAACAATAAAAAATGTCAATCAATCTGCGTTCTGTGCTCAATTTTTATTTATTTTCGACACTTTATCCATCATGTTATGGTAAAAAAAGTTTTTAAGACTTAGAAACATTTTCTCTTATTTTTTATCGAAGTTTTTTTCCCCCCCAAAAAACATTTTTTTTGTATTTATTTATACATTTTTCCCGCTTTACAAAATAGCATGTCTGATACGAAAAATTATTTCAGTAAGCAGAATATTAAATTATCCGTGATCAAAATGATAAAATATAACTGGTTGGTTGGTACATTGAAAATTTATTACATTAAGCATGATATTCTTTCAACAGACATTCTAAAAAAACTGGCTTTACTGTAGATCATTGTTCATGCCAATATGTTATCATTCCTTATTTGATTTCATAATAATGATGTAGCTTGCTTCTAGGAATATTATTTAATGTTTAGAGACTTTAAGATGTATGTAAAGTCGCAATGTTTTTTAAGTGAGACTTATTATGCGAGGGCTTTGACACTCTGATCCGCAACCATTTGGTTTGATGGAAGTTGTGAAGTATTTTTATTGTTGGCAAGCACATAAAATATTAATATTAGTGTGTACAGTTCAAATAATTGTGCTTTTTGATTGTTACCAAAAAACAACATAAAATAAAGCAATTCGCAACTTCAGAGCTCGAATACGCCACCTCGCGGGGTTTACGAAAGTCCTTCTGTGGCGATAAAACAGTGGATTCTACGTGTATGTTTCTGGGTATCAAAACAAGTTGGTCTAGGTCGAAATTCGGTCAAGCCTTAAGACAATTATTTTAAAAGAATAAAGAACAAAAACATCATACATACGATCAAGTGTCACTAATTCATTTGGATTAGAAGCAATAACATCAAAGCGGCATGCGTCTGTTTTACCTCTCAAAGACAGTGGCCGCATGCTCCCAATAGTTCATTGGAGTTGCGAAATATATATAAAAAAAAGTAATATCCGCATTGGTCAAGTTCCGCCTTCAAATTGTTTTTTTTTTTTTTTTTTTTAATAATTAACTTTATAATTACTGCTTTTTTTATTGTTTTAGGCAACAATAAATATTCAAATATTGTTAATTTTTTGTTGCATGCATAATCTATAATCTATTTCCTTCACTAGACCATTCGAGTTTGCTCTACGAATGCTGAACTCAGTAGAAAACAGAACAAGAGAATTGCGTGCGAGAAAACGTGTGAGTGAAGTAGTAGCGCAGAATGCAGCAACAAAAAAAAAAGAAAGAAAAGAAAAGTTTCACTTCTAACGTTTGTCTTTACGACACACCTTTTTTCCTTCCAATCTCATTTCTATGAAAAAAAGTTTAATGCAGTTAAATGAAAACAGGGCGTTTAACTATTAGTAAAATAAATGTATGTACATATTTCTTTAAAATGTACTAAGACTTTTGTGAGATTAATTTCATGACACTTAAAAATCAATTTTATTAAATTATTAAAATATGTCATGTAGTTTTGTTAATAATAAGTCATAGATCTTACTATTAAACACCCATTCCGAAACATTAATTTTAATTAACGAAAAAAGCTCTATTTCACTGAAGATGGTAAGTATACGAAACTTTTGTAAGTCACCGTATAAAATGTCTATACTTTCTTTTTTCTTTACTATATATTAAATAAAAAATAATGTATAAAATATTGTAATGATGTTAAATAATTGTGCACAATGCAAGCTTAAGAGCAAAGTAACTAGTAAACTAAGTTTCTTCGATAAATCGGAGAAACGTATTAAAAGTTAGTGTAAAAGGAATGAAAAAAATTAAGAAGCACTTAAACAGAAGCAGTTTTGCTTAAACTGTAATGCGCCTGTAAAAACTCTTTAAGGGTGCACGCTTTATTTCTTTATCATAACATTTAGATTTTCAATACATCTATTTATAATCAGCGATAACTCCGATTTCGAAAAAGAGGTTTAGCCTTTGAATAGATGAATGAGAAAGCTTCAGAAGTGCTTTTACTTCGGGATTCTATTTCCAGTCTTTTCTATAGTTTCTTGGAAGCTATTCAGACTAAAATGTCTCTGTCTCTTTTGTATTAGAAGGCGTTCGTTCGTTGCTCTGTAGTAATGGCATGTCTTCACTTCGTTTCAAAGTCCTATTTGTCGCATCAGCTGGAATTCATTACTTGGTAAAGTACGTCTTAAATGGGGCGTGTTCAAGTTGATCGTACTTGGTATTGTGACTGTATTGGCAAATTTAAAAACAAGTTTTTTTTTTCATGGATTTAGAGACTGCTTAACATAATGTGCAAAAATTTTCATCGATAGTTACAATTATTTATGTAATGTTAATTATTTTTGAATTTATGAAAAACTTACTGTTTTCAAAAACTCCTTGTTTTATTTCTTGAGATTGAAAAGTGCCTACAAATCTCTTTATTTTTAGCTCCGACACTGGTTCAAAATTGAGGAGCTGTGACATTAAATATCTCCGTACTTGTTACAAATAAAATCTTTAATTTATTAAGCAACGATTTAACTTGAAAGCAAATAGTTTATGAGATATGAAATGAGAACTGAAAACGCGGATAAAATTCAAAATGAAGGTGCTCGTTCCCCATTCTTCCAGCTATATTTTGATAGACCACTCGGCATAAATATTCTCTAATCATAATCTATATTTTGAAATCTGCGCGAATCTATCTGTGTGCGCTTGTTGACAAGACCCTATGTCCTCCGGGCTGTAAACGTTTCCCAGACTAATACGGATAGTATTGAGTGCAGGCTTATGGAAAAAGTAATTCCACCCTGTCTCACGTTTCGAATTCTCAACGAGTCGGAGATGTAAACTGGCAAGTATACCACAAAAGTCGTCAATTGCAACATAGGTTCATGGCAAATTTGACGACATGTAGTCCATTCGGATGCTAAAATTAGCAAAAATTCGCCATTTTTGTCGCCAGTATTGAAAAAAAAGAGATGGCGTAGCCTCTGAGACAAATTACTGAAGGCGAGGTCGTTGACGAGCCGCCGGAGGTACACCTACACGCCGTGCAGGCGGCGGAGGAGGTTTATCGAGTGAGGCGAAGCCCCTTAGTGTATGTTAGTAAAATTAGTGCTCGTCTGTCTGTTGCTGTGGAGCAAAAAAAAAAATGTTTTTCACTCCCGACGACTACGTTACCGCCACTCTTCCGACATCCTTAATGTCGTAAAAAACCATCATGACCTAAAGTCCTCCTCCGCCGTACTTCCAAAATTATAGTCTATAATGCTAATTGCAATTTGTGCATTAGAGTTTTGACCGCGCGTTATAAATCAGTTGCAGCATTTGCAGAAATACTTTTTTTTCTACATCAGCAACGCCAAAAACTGATTTATTTATCATTACTATTATTTTCTATTATTTACCTTTTTTTTCATTTTAATTTTTTTGTTTAATAATTAATATTTTTTTTTTATTTGCTGCTTTATCATTTCTTTAAGTACTAACTTCGAACACTTCGAAAAATTAAAATTCTTAAACATTGTTCAAAGCCAAACCAGTGCAACTACTTATATGCATTAGAAACAATTAACCAATTTTCACGTTGAGTTCGGTTTTCTTTCTAACAGACGCATATTTCTTCTGTCGATATTTCTTATAGATTTCCTACAAAAAGACTTATATAAAAATATTTTAAATCGTTAAATTTATCTTAAAGCGGCTCTAAAATTATATTGCGTCAGATCACCCAACCTGTAAATACACTATCGATTTGTAATTATAAAGAATAAGCATTTTCTTAACTCCTTTGTAAAGCTGAGTTGAAAAATTTGTAAACTAATTTTACTATTTTGGGCCGTTTAATAGCCATATATAAATACAAAAAGTGAATGACAAGAAAGTATTTTTGCCATTATCAGTTAAATGAAAGACATACATTATTAGAGGAATGTATAACTTTCTCTCTTTTACAGTGCAAATAAAAATATCGCGTAGCACACTAAAAAGGGCAAACGACCACATTATCTTTTTGTTATCTGTAATTGTAGGCATAAAAATATAGTAACTTTTTTTCCTATTAGTATTTCCCTAGCTGTACTTTTATTCAGTATGCCATCAAGCTTGCATCTTATACAAAATGCATCATTATTGTGAATATATATACACTCGTTTTGACTTTTCAATTCTCATCAAAACTACCTTTCTGGCAAAAATAGCAATAAATCTGGACTATAAAAGGTCAACTTATTTATGTATCATAAATGCTGCAAGCAGCCACAGATCTCAAGAGAATTGCCCTTTTTGCTCATTTTCTAAGAAAATGCAATTTCTGTTTTGTATTAGGTTCATAGCCGCATCTGTATGTATAAAATCAAAGTTTGATGACGTCAGAGCTTATGGGTCAAACGCTCTCCTACTAAATTTACGCAACGTGCGATTATGAAAATTTGTACAAAATTAGTCCGCATACCGATCGTTTGCACCTCGAGCTTCGATTTCTTAGGCAGGGATTCAAGTGAAACAGGCCATCGCAAATTACAATCGCTACTGGAAATGAATTACATTAGAACTTTTCTTGATAAAAACATCATGACGTCAGCGTGACGTTTGCCTATGAAAAACGAGCTAGATAAAACGTCACAGCCTACTTGGCGAATAAGAGGAGATCGCTGAGTGCTTGTGAGCTCTTATTGGCTCCACCCGTAGTGACGTCATGCCAAGTTAAGTTGATGATAATGTAATTCACTTCCAGTAGCGATTGCAATTCGAAGCGATCGCAGTGCTGTTTCACTTGAATCCCTGCCTTAATTTCGTCCTAGATTTCTTAAAATTTAAATAAAACTATATGATTCACAGCGCATTCCTTCATTTTTTTTTTCGCACTATATGTCACATTATATGTGAATGGCAACAGTCTTAAGAGTCAAATCTTAAGAACAAGATATATCCTCGTGATGCTGATATTGTTATTAAAATGCATTTCCAGTTGATGGTTGCTGAACTTGGATAAATTTTCAATAAAGATAATGATCGAAATCGTCCAGCAATTAATTAAAAGGTACAAAAAAAGGAATGTTCTTTTTGTTTCTAATTTTACATAGGTGATAAACATTTTCATATCGCTTTTAATAATGTTCGTATGTTAACATAATAGTTTTTAATATTTTCGTATCGTCACGTATAGATTTCAATCGTTGCGATTATTATTATTATTTTGCTTCATTCATTCTGTACCTCAGAACCAGTCCATGTTCGTAACTTTTCAGCACAGAGTGAAAACGATTGTCGATTGCATGCTAAGTATGGGACTCGTGCTCTTTAATGCTTCTAAATCATTTTGAAGGGATTTCTTTTACAGAAAAATGTTTTCATGGGTAACAGAGGTGGCGCTAGAAAATGCCCGACAGGGTAGCGAGCTTCCCCTACAGAAAGGCATAGATATAATTTTAAAATTTATAGTTCTCCTCCCCCCCCCCTCCTCTAATTTTTCCATTTTTTTATGATGCGTAAACACAAAAAAATAATCATTCTTACCTCTAACAAAACAAACACCAATTTTGTATTTACAGTTTACCATTAAACTGAAAAAGGATGATTGAAACTAAATAAAATGATAGAAACATAATAATACAATGTTTATCATCTGAAATAATTAGAGATACAGAGAACGAAATTATTAAATAATAATGAAAATTTTGAAATATTTTCCGAGTTTCACCAGCTTAGTTACGTTCGGTTTTTTTTTTTATTTTTATTTATTACAAACAAAAATGTCGTGGTTTCTTTAATGATGTCTATTCGGATACCCGATTAAGTGATTTACTTTAAACCGGTTACTTTTACTTCCTTTTACGTAGTAAAGGAAGTATTGTGATCGCGAATAAAAAAATGCACTCAAATTTGGGTCCCAATTTTAATTTTGCTCATCCCCGAACGAATGTTGAGTCGTTTTTTTGACCTGTCAGGACGTACACGAGTACCTACCAACATATAACCAGCCGAAAAATCCGTTTCAACCACTCCCGAGTTAATTACGACGAGTATTCTCGTGACGTCTGTATGTACGTATGTATGTGCGTATGTATGTATGTCGCATAACTCAAAAACTATATGCCGTAGAATCTTCTAGTTTTTATATAAAATGATACCTGTTTAGGGAAAGTTAGAAAAAAAATCGATACCGAGATTTTCCGTGGATTTTCCGATACCGTGGTGGCCCGATCGGTAAGGCATCGGACTCGTGTCCGGAGGGACCCGGGTTCGAAACCCAGCCGATCAAAGATCCACCGCCTTGATTAATGGTGGCTGCGAGGCGTTAAAAATGTCGTGGTCACAAAGTCCTCCAAGTGAAACGATACCTCTGGGGGTGCTGGGCCCTAGGGTTTGCTCGACCTCTGGTTCAAAATTAAGAACAGAGCGCTCTTCAGGGCCCTATCCCGGTTAAACCACGAAGCTGTGGTAGGTACGGGGGACCCTGGAGAGTGTGAAGTGAAGACTTCACGGTATCATACAGAAATATTTTCATGTGAAGGTTTTCGTTGCATTATGAACCCTAACCTTTAAAGTAGGGAAATGTGAGGTAGAATGAAGTAGCGGGGCAAAGTGAAGCGGGAAAACCTTTTTTGTAATTTTTGCAGCATCACTAATTAAGCAATACAGCAGAGCCGGCTTATTACAATATCGGTTAAAAGAATATCCCGCTTAATATGATACATTTTCAATGGACCAAACCGCCTATGATCTATTATTTTATTCCCGGATAATGGACTATCCTGCTTATTAAAATAAATTTTTGTGGCAAAAGGGCTATTTCATTAAGCGGGCTCCACTGCATTTTGACTATGATGCTAAACATACGGTTGACTAAAGTCAAAAAATAATTATCTGTAACGTTAAGGAAAAAAATTACTACACGTCATTTTCCGAATTGGATGCACACATCTTAATATTTAATGGTTTATTAAAAGTATTTTTTTGCTAATGTTAAAAGATAAAGATTTAGAACCAACGTTTTTCATTTTAACTGAGATACAATGCTGTTCAGTGCAGTACTTATTGAGTTATTATTGGACATGTGTTATTATTTGAAATGATAGTACAGTTTGTTAAGTGCATATTTGACAATAAGTGAAATAGCTCACTTTGTTTACATATTCATTCACTTTTTAAATAACTTTAGTGTTAATTAATTGATAAATTATTTTTTTTTACAATCCTTTATTCATTAATTCACTAATTTGTTTATTCATTCGCTTATGTTTTTATTCATTCAGTTTATCATTCAATCGTTTTTTCGCTTTTATTCATTAATAAATTTATTTATTTATTTGTTTACTCTTTCGTCATTTATTCGTTTAGTCCTTTATTTTCTATTCATTATTTTGGCGAAAAATATATTTAAACATCAAATAGAAAACATAACACTACAAAAACATTGTATTTTCTCTTTTGCTGCAAAACGCTTTTTAAGGTATACATTTGCTGCCAAGAAACAAAACTTAATATTGCACTGCAATTTTCATTGTAAAATACAATGTTATACCTCTATGTACTGTAATTTTGAAAACTAATTCCCTATTTACAACAATAAGAGCCAGTTAATGGCAGAACATAAAAGTCCTAAAGTAATTGCTAAGTGCTCCTTACTCCTTCTAAAAATAAATGTAGAAACACAAAAAAAAAAAAAAAAACATGCAAATATTTTTTTCCGAGTCGGATGCTATTTATATAAAAGGAACTTTGTTATTGTTGCTTTATAGTTGCGACGAAAAAAGCGTGCAAATACCGGAAGAAAATAGGACTTGTAAGAAAAATACCGAAACGGGAAAGCGTAACAGAAGAACCTTTTTCTTATTCTCTGCTTTTTGGAGTTTTCTTCTCCGCGTTTTTGAGAAAGATAGATAGTAAAATTTTTCTTCAGAAAACTCATTTCAAAGGTCTTCCATCCTCACAGGTAGTGTATTTCATGTAGATAAATAAGGAAAACAAGTTCATGCAATGTAGTTTCGCATTCAGAGAGTAAATTTATTTTTGCAAAATTCAATTTCTCATTCATCGCAGACTGAATGATTTTTTTTTTTTTTTTTTTTTGTATTAGACTTTAAGAAAGTGCGAATTGCTTGGCCGATTTTATGCCACAGTTTTTTTTTCTTTTAAAAGAATAAAAATAGTTAATAAACCTAATATATTGAAATGAAAATAGATAATAAAAAAAATGAATTAATTAGTTTTAAAACAAGTTTGTTTTTGAAGAAAATGGTTACCTTAGTGCAAATTATAAATTGAAAATTTTTAACCTAACGTTTCTTAGCACTAATAAGCAGGGATACTGCAGACACGTGTTTCGGGGTTATAAGGAATGCCTTTTTCAATGCGAAAAATTGGGAGCCTATGGATGCACAGACATCCGACAAAAGCTTTTGTCGGATGTCTGTGCATGGCCGATACGTTTTTTTTAACCGTCACAAGTTTCCGACCGAACACTTGTGATATGTGGCGGCTGTTCATTGGACGTACGAATGTACATACTAGATGCGTTGCCCGGCTCTGCATGGTCTACCTTGAGAATAAAACTTTTGTCAAGCGACGCGTGTCTAAAAGTCCCGATTAGATTATCAAAGTGTCGATATTTTGCCGGCATCCAGAACGAAAAATCCCCTGTTATGGACCCCACACTACTTTCTTTTACATGTTAATTTCTTAGTAGATGCATTAAGTGTTAAAATAGTGCTTAGAGTGAGCAAGCTAATTCCCGCTATTTTTTTTTTTTTTTTAAGTTAAAGGGCACGTTTGTTGTCAAATATCAAATTGCTACATTACGTCATAGGTGGGCCTCGAAACGCCATAAAATAAAGTACTTTTAAGAAACAAAATGAAAAAGAGGAAACCAACAATACATCATTAAGCCATAGAAACGCAATAAAACGTTAATAATCAGAAAGAGGTTTTCGAACTCAAAGTTCAAACGCTTGTAACTTGTTTTCTAGTGGAGATAAAAGTTTTTTTCTTCGACTGTAGAATAAATTCTGGGGTTAAAAAATATCGCTCTATCCAATGGCGTAAAAATCAAAACTGTAGAACAATTATTTTATTTTTTTATTGATGGTTTTAATGAACCAAGTATTGCTTGAGATCGGGCGAAGCCTTGTTTCGACAGTGAAATGGACCTTGTTGCACAAATAGCTGCCGCCGCAGGCCATGCCCGTCAAATGCAGTGGTTGGAAAAACTACATATTTTTTGTAGCGAACTACAACTACAACTACTTTCTTATAAATGTAGTTAACTACAGCTACAACTACTTTTTTTTCAATGTAGCGCGCTACACTACTTTTGAAAAGTAGTCGCTACTTCGCTACTTTTCAAAAACATATGAGAAAAAAAATTGAATTTTCATTGTAGGGATTTAATTTTGAGCTTCAGGGGGGTTGGCAAGGGCGTAGCTAGGGGGGTGCAGCTGCACCCCCCAGATCAGAGCCAATGGGAGGTCACTGTGACCTCCCATTTTATTTATTTTTTTGACAAACGATTTTGTCCCCTTTCCTGCTTTTCATTGCAACATGCTGGTGCGGACAAATAAGTTCGTATTTTATTACTCGGCGAAATTTGGAATTTCATTCGGTCATTGAGAGTCTCCCCCCCCCCCCTTCGCCTCCTCTCCCATCAATAAGTTTTAAGTCCTTGGCGCCACTTATCAGAAAATCAGCTTCATTCTTTACCTAACACGGATCCTTGTACCAAACCCAAATTTGTCTTTTAGCATGAAAACAACTTTTTTAATCTGAGTATGCGAAGAATAAAAATTTTAGGGTGAAATATTGTAAGTAAGCTTGCTTGTTTTTGAGGAGAAAATTAAATTTACCGAATGAAACTCGGAACTTTACTGAATGATTAAAAAATAAATAAATAAAATACAAGAATGCATTCTTATCTATGTCTACTGTAAGAGACGCGAGGCATCACGAAAATAAATAAATTAATCAATTAAAGAAAAAAAAATAAAATAAAATGAAGAAGTTCAGCCTTGCAATACTGTCTCAATGTTTTCAAATTTCATCAACCAATTTGTATCGGATAAGAACTCTTTGGGAGGTCAGAGTGACCTCCTATTGGGGTGCCACTGCTTGCACCCCCCTAACGTGAGTCCTGGCTACGCCCTTGGGGAGTTGGGTCTCGGTCTGGACACCATCCCTATTAATACGCCACCGATAAAATGAAATGAAAACGTTTTTCCAATTATGTCAAATGATGTCAAAAATATTTAATAATTGATTTTTATTATTTTAATATGTATCAATACTCCATCACTAAAGAAGCAAAACTAAAGAAATATGAAAAACATACAAAACGGTACTAGTATTCATTATGAAATATTAATAAATAAGCTATCTGAAGTGTGAAACATAACTTAGAATGCTTAACTTACTTCAATATGCAATTTTAAATTGTATGCAGATGACTTAGAAACAGAAAGTTTTTTGTTCAAAGTGCAAAGTTTGCACGAAACTGTAAAATTTCCATTTTCACTCTTTTCAACAACTGTGAAGTATTTATTATACGCCGGACAGGGCAGCTCGATATTGTCATCTTCTATCAAATTTGTATCCTCTTCTATTAAAATTGCTGCCATGTTTGGTGGATATTGGAACAATAATTGAGCATTGAGCGTTAAAGCATTCATTTACATGACATTCTCGGTTGCTATAAAACACTAACACTCAGTTATCGCTTATTCATAAATTTTCCTTCCTCAGCCATGCACTATATTCAATGCAAATATTGGCGGAATATGAAAATGGTGACGCCAAAGAAACCAATGCCGTCTAACATATAGAACGTATGGCGTCAAAATGATATGACTGAGGTCAGCTCGAATTTGTATGATTCATTTTTCTCACTGCTTTCGCTAATGTAATCGTGTACGATATGCGCCAGTCAGACTCGATTGAATCTTTTTTTTTTTTTTTCGTTTTTTTTCTTTTTTTTTTTTTGCTCCATTAGAAAGTAGTTTTATGAAATCGCTACAAACTACAATATTTTTGTATCGCGCTACTCACTACACTACTTTTTTTAAAAAGTAGTGCGCTACACTATAAACTACTAAAAAATGTAGCTACTACAGTAGTTTCGCTACTTGTAGCGCGCTACTTCCGACCGCTGGTCAAATGCAGGGTGTTTTTGAACATTTTCGGCAGTCAATGCAAGGGGACTGTGAATTATGTGTTCGTGTAAATAATCGCAATTTTAAACACATACTGTGAACCTGTACTGTGTCTCGCAGTAATAAAGGTCACATTCTTTACCACATAATTGTACCACCTTATTTCTTATGTTCTCTTTACTTGTCCCTTTTTTTCATGTATATGACGTTTGAGGACATACTTAACTCTGTGAAGTCGCTGCCCTTACGTATTTCCTACCGCTCCACGAAGTTTGTACGATGAATTTTGAATCACCCTGTATATGTGTATACATATAGTAATCTTGGCAAAATAATCAAATTCCTATTGCCGTAAGGAATTCAAGAAAACACAGATGCCTCCCTCTGGTGGGTAAACTGGACGTCGAAATTATTGTGGTAAAAGCATCCGCCGATGGTTTGGGGTCAAAATGTCGCGGCCGAAATGTCGCGGGCCAAAATGTCGCGGCCAAAATGTCGCCGAGCCAAAATGTCGCGGGCTAAAATGTCGCGGGAAAAAATGTCGCCAGTCCAAAATGTCGCCGAGCCAAAATGTCGCCGAGCCAAAATGTCGCTGGCTAAAATGTCGCCGAGCCAAAATGTCGCGGGCTAAAATGTCGCCGGTCCAAAATGTCGCCGAGCAAAAATGTCGCGGGCTAAAATGTCGCGGGCCAAAATGTCGCCGGTCCAAAATGTCGCCTGCCCAAAATGTCACGGGCCAAAATGTCGCGTGGTCAAAATGTCGCCGGTCAAAAATGTCGCCGGTCTAAAATGTCGCCGGTCCAAAATATCGCCGGTCCAGAATGTCGCCGGTCAAAAATGTCGCCGGTCCAAAATAACGCCGGTCCAAAATATATCCGTTCCAAAATAACGTAAGTGTATAGTACAGATTGAATGTTTCCAGTAATTCACAAATTCAATGCAGCTTAATTATGTAGCTCAATTTTACTAATAAGCTTGTCACGATATGATAAATACACCTGTTTAGTAACTTTTTTTAAACGTAGCCGTTTAGAAAATTAGCTTAATTTATTAACAAAAATGTAACTAAATTGATTTTTTCTAAAGCTTAAATTATTTCAGTACCAAAATAATGCCATAGTTTTTTCAGGGCTGTACTTAGGGCATAGGGACGTTAAATTTCTTCCTTTTTTTACAAGGTTTAACTAGTTTCACATGTAGGTTTTTTTGTTTGTTCGTTTGTATGTATGTAACTCTGAGTCAAAAATAAAATTCACGTTCCTTACAAACGTATAAAAGTAATATGTTTAATACCATTATTATTACTAAAGGCTAAACTATATTGCATGTTGATATATGGGCGATTCTCTGTAAACTGGTAATTGGCTGTCCGGACCAAGTATTTTAAAAATAATAAAGTGTAATTAAGTAATTATCGCTCTTAATACAAGAAAAGCGTTAATACTTTGTGGGCCAATTGTATTTGGAGCGATAACAATTTAATTCTTTTTTCTAGAAATTATCTAAGCACCAAAAACACAGTCCCCTGACTGTCCGAATCCCATAGTTTAACTGTTAAAGATAGTATTTCAAAAAACCTATTAACACTACATAAATTTGGCAATTAATATCTAAAAATAGAATAATGAAGCTATATTTTTCTTATGAAATAAAGTATAATTACGTATTTCTAAAACTTAAAATTGTCAAGTAAATTCTGTCCAGAGTTTTTTCGAACAGTCCCCTGCAACAAATTCAAAGCTGTAATACGAAAAATCTATAACTTTTGCAAATTCTTTTTGGCATGAAGTTTAAAGTAATCAGTGTGAATTTGACGAAATCGCCGTGAACGGTGTTGAAACGCCACTTTGTTTAGTTCGAGAGCCACATTTGTGCTGAAAGTATGCATCGTGATCGTTGCGAAAACAGTCCTCTGGGAAGTGATTTTATTAATGACAATTAGTTTAAATATGAAACATATTAGTTATTATGTCCACGATTTCTGCCTAAATTTATAGGTAGTCTTGAAACTAATTATGTTCCAATAGTTTTGCAGATATTACGCTACAAAGGGCAAAAATACAGCTACCTAGCACAGTCCCCTGCCTAGTTATACTAGGCAGGGGAGTAACCCCCTATCATGATTTATCAGAAAAACATAAACTTCAATTGGCCCTCTTTCAAACCAAAGTAATAGATTCATTTTCTGAGAAATAGTATTATAATTATACGAACATTTCAAAAAACCATGAGAACCATGATTTCAAATGAAGAATGACGAGTTTACAGAGAATCGCCCATATAATAAGTGCATTTGCCATTAGTTCTGAGTAGGGCATCGATCGTCCACAAAATGCATATTATAAGTGCAAGTAAACTTAGCGGATATTCAACAGTTTTCAAAATCTTCTTTTGAATTCGATTTACTCTAAAAGCGTATTTTTTAGTTTTTTTAAACTATATCTAGGATTATTTCTTTTTTTTCACACAAAGAAATTAAACAAATAAATTTGCTGTAAAGGCTTTTTTTTTTTGCAAAAACGGAATACCGTTTAATCACCGCGTATCCGGCAATTTTCTTATAGAACATTTTCTTTAAGAGTTGTTTGGGGACGTTTGAAATCAAATTAGTTCATGGAATTATTGCTTTCTTTGTAACAACTGAGTGGTGGAAGGGGAGGTGAAATGTCAAGAGAAAAAATGGTATTATATTCAACTCCACATTTAAATACTGATTGTAACGAAGGTACAGAACCATGTCTGAGCTGATTAACGCCAGAAATGAATAAGCATCTCTCCCTTTAAGACCATTCTACAAACAAAATTTTGTCTGAATACTTGCATTACTTCTTGATATACATCACTCACAAATAATGAAAAATAAAAAGTTCAATTGCTCTGCTTCCTCGATAATGTGGCGTATTTTCTGAAGGCTTCCTATGAGCCAATTTTTATTTTATTTCTTCTGAACCTTCTTCAGACATTAATCACGCTATGCGGAAAACGTTCCATTACATTCTTGCATGTAAAAACTTGGAAGAACTAGCGGCAAAAACCAATCAGCACTGAATCACATATTGGTTGGTACATGTATGTACCAAATTTCATTCTAATTCACGCACTAAGTTTTGTGGTAGAGTCGCCCCCAAAAAATGGGTCACGCAGATACACACTTACACATTTTCCCTTAAAAAAAATAAACGATAAAATTGAATTCATCACACGTCAGAAAGTGTAAATTCTTCCAAATTGACAATTTTTCACTGATCCAATACTTTCTTTTACACATTTTATGAAGAAGAAAATAAAAAGACCTCTATTATTTAAATAATATAGACTTGCTTTCGATCATGTAAGAAATTTTAACAGAATCCAAGTTTTAAACATTGTATATCTGTCTTATTCATTTCACTGTTCCTCAACTTCTTTTTTAACACACAAATTTTCCTTTCGATATCAATTAAACTTGGCTTGGGCTGCTAATCTATTCGTTTTTAAGTTGGTAGATAGCGAGTTACCGTGAAATAAGCTATTGTAAATAAATAACGTACGCTTGTTTGAAAACTATTTGTTTCTTGGAAAGCGCTCGAAACAGTTACAAGCCGAAAGGGTAAATTTTTTTTAGTATTTTCAAAAATTTTAGTCCATACTATCGTTAACGCACGCGTTCATCAACAGCAATTAGCAATTTTTTGCTAATTCGGTGTAAAAAAGCCTTTTCATATATTTTAATTTTTGATACTAATTGTATCAATATCGGACCTTCTACATTTTTATCTGACGACATTTGAACTGGCGACATTTTGGCCCGCGACATTTTTGACCGGCGACATTTTTGACCGGCGACATTTTGGACCGGCGACATTTTTGATCGGCGACATTTTTGACCGGCGACATTTTTGACCGGCGACATTTTGGCCCGGCGACGTTTTCGACCGGTGACATTTTGACCCGGCGACATTTTTGACCGGCGACATTTTGACCACGCGACATTTTGGCCCGCGACATTTTGGGCAGGCGACATTTTGGACCGGCGACATTTTGGCCCGCGATATTTTAGCCCGCGACATTTTGGCTCGGCGACATTTTGGACCGGCGACATTTTGGCCTGCGACATTTTAGCCCGCGATATTTTGGCTCGGCGACATTTTGGACCGGCGACATTTTTGCCCGCGACATTTTTGCCCGCGACATTTTAGCCCGCGACATTTTGGCTCGGCGACATTTTGGCCGCGACATTTTGGCCCGCGACATTTTGGGCGTACACCTCCGCCGATACAGGTGCTCATGAAAGAATGGATGCTATATCGGGGGATCTGCAAAAGTTAGTGCCTCTCACACAAGCCCATTTCAAAGAAGAAACAAGAAGAGTGTCTAGAAAATTATGATTTTTTACAAAGTCATCTGCGAACGGGGTAAAATGTTCATCCTGTATAGAATGGCTGCATGAAACGGGTACAGTTACAAATAAAGATGCAATGCGACGAAAACCTGAAAAACAAAAAAATACACAAAACCACAAGAAATTCAATGAAATATGTAACATACTTTTAATTTTCATTTTATTTTACCAGATGAAAGTTAGGTGTGACTATTTTTGTACCACCAAATAATGATTCACATTAATTTAGTTATTTATTATCCTTTTTTATAGATTTTAAAACGTTTTATGAAGTTATTTCAGGTGGAGCAAATAACCTGATGTTGACCGTAAAGTTAAATCGCGTCAAAAATAAAGTTTTGTTTCTTGAGTAAAAATATCTTACTTCGCATTTTCTACGTATTGAGGGCTTCTGTCTAGTATAGAATAGTACAGCAATCAAATGTTTGCAGTTATGTAGCTATCCTTAATGCGGAATACATAACAAACTACCGATGCCTTTCTAAGCACAAAAATTTGCAAGATGTAATTATAGCGTGCGACATGCCTTAGGCAGTCTTCATTGTCTCAAAGAAGCATTTTTCTTCTTGAATGTCTGCATTGACATTCCCCTGATTTCGACACGCACCCACTGGCCTGCTAATCCCTCAGAAGACTTCCATTCATGCCAGTTCTACGAAATAAAAGTTATCGATCCCCATTTCGAAACGCGTTACGTCACGAGTCTTCAAACTCTGACGTCACGCAGACGAAAATGAGATACTTTAAGAGCGCTCCAAGTATGTGTAGTAAAACTTCGGTTCCAGAAGTGTTTTAACAAGACTATAGCACACATTTTCTTCTTTTATCAATTTTCAGAGATAAAGTTTTATTTTTTCCTTACTGCTTTTTCCGACATAATATTAGTATATTTACTGCGCTGGTCATTTTTTTACAAATATTTTTCTAACGCAGGCTTGCCAAGTTTTGTAATTACTTGTTTTGAAACCTAAACTTAAATTATTAGGATAAATATTTCAATGCGCATATATTTAGGTACTATGTAAAGTACATCACAAGAATTTAGGTTATTGAGTTGTTTTTGTTTCTCAATCAATGTACTCAACTGCTCTTTTAATCTGAATGCTTTCTGCTTTGTTAAAAAAGTATGTAAAGTAATTACTAATATTGCATTATATTATAATAATCTAATTCGTGCTAAGTTATCTTTATTTGAAAGGTTATAAAATTATACGTTATGGGATACAATGCATGATACATTAAATTCTTGAATAATGCTAAGAATTCAGCAAAAAAAGTTTTAGGAGTTTCATAAGAAAAATAGTGAACTTAAAGCTGCCGCAAAGTAAAATTACGCTTTTGGATATATGGGTCATTCCAACGAAAATAGTACAAATCATGTCTGAAACTCTTTACTTAAGATTATCAATTTAAATAATTTCCACCAACTAATCATATTTTTTTATTGAGTTTCCATTTATTTGTGTATAAGAGTGTAAATAACTAGTACATGACTCATTTATGAAAGGATTTTAAATATTTTGATCACTTTGTTTAACAGAGTGGACATATAACAGAGGACAAATAAGCCTTTAAAAATATCTGTACAATCACAAAAAAAAGTTAGAATCACAGAACAAGCATAAAGTGGAATAAACAGCCTAAAACTGAAAGTCTGTCTGCAATTTCAAGAAAAAAATCTATTTTTTTCATCATGAAACCGGCTCTAACAGAGTGGACATCCAACAGTTCAAATTAGCTATCATAAGAAAAGAATGAGGCTCACCCTGGTTGTTGACTACATAATTCAATGTAGCAAGCTAATCACGGCAGGTATACTACCTATATTTTTGAAAAAATATATCAGATTGAATAAATTGTTTATTTTATTTCCAAAAGGCATATAACAGAGTGGACAATTCGAAACATAGAAAATCTAGGGACATGGATAAATAATAGTGTTTTTTGAGTTATTTTTTTTTCATTTGCTTAATAATCTGCAGATATGGTGTCAGAAGCACCTTTTATGCAATATAGTGTCATTTATTTTGTTGTTACATTTCAGTTTAATTTTAAATCACATTTAAAATTCTAACAATTTGAAGCTGGGACACGTCATTTTCTCCTTCTTCTGACAAAGACAATTTTTTTTGTGTCATTTCTAAATGGAGTATACCTAATCAATTGATACTTGATGGCATAAAATTAAAAGGAACCAATAAAAAATACACTTAATAGGTGGTAGTTATTAAAATTGATTTTAAAAAATTCTAAAGTCTCGAACATGATTTGTACCATTTTCGTCGAAATGACCCATATATCTGGTTGAATTTATTGCACACAATTATGGAAAAAATACCAATGAAATGAGGAACTTAGTTATTCAATTCAAGTTAATTTTAAAATAGCTAGCTTTACTTGGAGCGAGTAAAAATGTATTCAGGGGTTCCTAAAATGGGATACATGGTGCTTAATGGGTTTTGATCAACTATCGATTAGATTATTAAAGTTCTTCTTTGTAAATTAAAACATAGAAAGTGCACAAAAGAGATAAAAATCTGCTTAAAATAGTGTTATCAAAATGCAGGCTACATTAACAATCAATTTAGTTAGTATTAGCAAAGAATATATTGAGTGCTGTAGATGTATTGGACGGGGCACGTACGTGTGTTATTTGGTTTGTGGATGCGTTTTTCTTTCTCTAGCAATGTGTTATAAAAAATAGTCGGATTTAGGAGGGGTTTTTTTTCTTTCTCTAATTGCAAGAACTTTGACCGAACACCCCCCCCCTTTTCTTTATTTTTTGCTTTGCTTTACTGTTATGAAAAAAAATGAATGATTTTAAAATCGTGCTAAATGAACTGAATCATTAATCACTCATGATATAAAAAGCGAATTTTCCTCAGACTTCTCTCCAAAGGCAGAATTTTTGATGTAGACATTCAATTTGATTTCTTTATTTGAAGAGGAGGATTCTGTGTTTGATGATTTATAAATATTTTTAATTATCATTAATGTGACTAGGGCCCTTGGTGCATCACATCTAATCTTCATTTAAAAACTACCAATTTTCTCAAAAATAACACGTTTTTACCAAACAATGCTTTCGTCAAACTTCCTTGAATCTATATATGATTTTAGAAATCAAATGATAAAATATGCACTGAAACTTTATTAAAATAACATTAATGAAGAATTTTGATTCATATTTAATATGCCGAAAAGAGATAAAAATACATTTTTACAGTAATTTGCCATTTAATTGCTTTTCTAACTTTTTTTGAACAAATTGAATAAACAATTGAAAAGCTTTCTTGTTTACGAAAAGTTTCTATAAACCTTTTTATCTTAACAAATACTACAAGTGTACCCAGGTTGCACAAATAACCTTTAAACGTTTTATAAACGTTTTTAAGCGGTTGTCACAACGTTAATAACCATTTTACAACGTTTAAAAAACGAAGTGTGCTACTTGGGTAGCTACTAAACTTTAAACAATAATTCCTTAAAATTATTTCTTCTTAAAGTTCATTTCTTACATACAAATTTACTTAATGACAATCAAAAACATAACTTATGAGCATAAAAATGTGAACTGTTCCCAAGACAGAAACATAGATTTCCTAATGATCGTAACAATATCCATTTTTGTAAGAACAATAAGAGCACTCCAAGCAAAAGACATTAGGAAGCAAGGTATTAACTGCCCATCGGAAGAAGATCGCTTTTTTGTTCTTTTTATGCTGAAGCCGATATCGATAAGCACTTGTGGTTTGAAAAGGTCAGCTAGCATGGTGCCACTTGGTAAACAATCGTTTGAGTGGTGAGACTTTTGATTGGTTGCCAGATGTTCTCCTGGAATCCCTCCAGCAGGAGTAGTTCATTCGAACCAAATGGTCACGCAATCTGACCTAATGGCCGTTTTGCTCAGGAATCTCACTGATTCGTTAACTCGAAGCAACACCGGCAGCAAAAGCATGGTTTTATCGTAATTAAACATTTTTCTTCTGTCTTTGTACTCATATATATATATATATATATATATATATTTATATATATATATATATATATATATATATATATATATATATATATATATATATATATATATATATATATATATAGATATATATATAGATATATAGATAGATAGATGTATAGAATAGATATATATATATATATATATATTTGTTTTACAGTTATAACTCAGTTAGTTCTTTTTTCCATTGAGATAAAGATTAATAATTGAGAAAATAATTCTAAAATCAGTATTGCTCATTAGTTGAAAAGAAAAAAGAAGTATATTTTTAAAAATATGCACTTGTAATATTTTATGATTATGTGCAAGGTGGGCAAAAGTACGAACGAAAACGTTTCAAAAACTTATAGGTTATGGCTTGAGTGAATAAATATATATGCAGGATGACCCACGTTTTAGAACTTCTAGGAGGGGTGGTAGGGTAGATCCTAATGACTCGAAATCATGCAGCAATGAGGGTAGTAAATGTTTTCCGACTGCGATGAAATTTTACTATGCCGGAAGAATTCCAGGTAGTTCAGACCAACATACACCGAAGATATCAGGTGTGCTTTGTAATCGGTGGAAAAAAATCGAACACTTCCTTTGACCCATGTACTTTTTGCATTTTTTTCAAATTTTACCAAAAAGATTTTTTCACTCACGGTCTCTTTTCTTTATGGTGCTCACCGCTTTAAGAAAGCACTTTCGGACCCCCCCCCCCCCCCCTCCATTGCTATATGATTTTAAATCGTTTAGATGCACCCTACCTTTCCTATAGAAATTCTGAAAAAAAAAAACAAATATATATATATATATATATATATATATATATATATATATATATATATATATATATATATATATATATATATATATATATATATATATATATATATATATATATATATATATATATATATATATATATATTAGGGTGATTCAGAAATGTATGGGAAAAAATAAACTTTGTATTTTTGTGCATCTTACCCTCTTATTTGTGCCACTATATACACTGATTATTTGTGCAAAATTTTGGCAAAATATATTTATATTTAGAGGTCGCTCAAACGCCTTGAAATTTCGTGATATTGAAAAAAACGTAATCGTAAATGATATCTATAGAAAAAAAGTAGCCTTTGTATTTTTATTCGTCTTACCGTCTTATTTAGGCTCTTTATATACACTGAATTATTCGCCCAAAATTTTAGTAAACTATATTTATATTTAGGATTACTTCAAATTTTGTGATAGTGACACAAATGCGAACGTAAATAACGATAATAATAAAGTTACTTTATTGCTTTTTTATATCTCCGAAGAAAAAAAGCGTGCAATCACAAAATGAACTATATATCTGAAAAACCAATGAAATGCAAAAATTATGAAAACTAATCAAATACGGAAAAAATATAAAAAACAAATTTAAATACATTTAATAATTTGTAATTCGCCCATTAATTCTTGCAATACTTTTTAAGGTTACTTTTTTGCAACTTTGAAACCTTTTCTGTGTTCCTGTACCACTTGAAGAAGACACTGTCTTTGTTTTTCGTCGTTAGTGATAGTCTTAACAAATGCTTCAATAAGGTCCATGCCACGCTCCGTATTGTCGTTTACAATCCTCAGTTTCTTTGGTATGTAGTATAAAACCTTGCTGGTAGCTGTCTTAAAGATTCGAATGCTCAGGATCAAACAGCTGATATATTTTGAGTTTCTTCTTTACATGAATAAGGACGCTAAAAATATTCCAAAGCATTTCTTAGTGCTTGCACAAAAAGGGTTGCTGGGAACCCAGCTCTTAGATATTTTTTCCCATTAACGATAAGAATGAGAAAGAAATCACATTCATATGTTACGAATACCATTTGTTTGTCCAGCTGCAAGTTTGAACTGGTTGGGAAATATCCATAACTTGAAGTCATAAAGAATCTTTAACACAGATCACAACACGAGGAACCACTCCTTGGCCACGAAAACATACAACAAGAAAAGGTGCTCTGCTCAAGAAAATCTCACTAAGCTCTAATATCTTCCTTGGACACTTCTTTTACATGGGTCATCAGAAGTTAACTTTGCGCAACTTCCATTACTAGTTGCACGTTGCTCTGAATGTGCTACCAACTCCTCAACCTCATCGTTCCTCACTCCAGGTTTAAAATTAGAATGTTTTATTCTGGACTATGATTGCTAAAACCGCTTAAAAAGCAGTGTTGTAGATCCAATGGCAGTGGATGGTACCACGCAATTGCGTGAACATCGTATCTGACATTGCACGCAATCAATTACCCCAAATACAGTTATTTCTTGGTTTATTGGTTAAAATACCGAGAGACCAAGAGTAGAATATATTTCGGTTGTAATACCAGAGAAAACACAATGTCTAAAATATAATGGCGGAAAGCACAATATAAAAGTTGCTTCCTTAGTTTTTTCCCCCAAGTTCAAACATGCTCCAACTTTAGGACCGGCAATGCATGTCGTGTTGAAACACATACCACGTACGAGCTCAGAAAGTTCCCATTTACCTTACTGCTTATCGTACAGCAGCATTTTCCGTAGCAATTCCAATGCCTGACTAACTTACTAGAACCCAGAAGTAAATCATCAATGCTTAATGTCCTGATACTAATACTGGTATGAAACCCGCCGATCATCCTTCATTTTCCCAATATATTTTGCATAAGTGTTTCGTTCCAGTGAACTATCAAAGGAAGTCCTATATTCAAACGACTTTTGTAAATTAACGGAGAATTCAGAGCGAATAGTTTGCATTTACCGTTTTATGGACGTTGTCAAATCCTCCCCATTTTGACCCATACTTTGTACTGTAGCAACTACTATCAAAGTGACTTTCTGTCGCTTATACTGGGCCCTGTCTAGAGTGGATGCTGGGTGTTTTAGCCAAATAAACTCATACACCTCAAAAAACCGAAAAGAAAACAGAAACCACAGCCCGAGCTTGCAGCTGCATTTTTTACCCAAACTCAGGTAAGAGATAATGCAGCTTTGGAGCGGGGGGGTAATCGTTACAACTCACTTTGAGCTATTATTTTATTGACTAATTACTTAGTAGAGTAAACTAACGTTTTAAGTTATTCTATTTTATATGAAGAATAATATTATTTCGTGTAATGAAGCTATATACTCCAACTCTCGAAATTGCTAATTTTCAACAGAATTCGATCGCGTTGAGCGACCTCTAAATATTATTCAATTGAGCTAAAATTTTACATACATCACATTCATGAAAAGTGGAAAAAAACTGCGAGGTATGACCAGAGAAATTCAAAAAAATTTTTTTTTTGAATCACTCTTATATACACTGAAGTGACAAAAGTCATGGGATAGCAATATG
>JAXGGA010017757.1:0-23541 GCA_038373865.1 Uloborus plumipes | reverse complement strand
GCGATCTTCAATTAACCACGAAGACCCCAATTGAACGAGAGTCCCCCCCCCCCTGTTGAATGGCACCACTGGCGTAATAAGAAGAATGAACATTTTAACCCTTTAAGCACTTTGCCCGTACAGTGTACGTGCTACCCGAAATTGGCCTCATCTGGTTTGCCCGTACGACGTACGGGCATCGATATTTTCTGATTTCCTTTTCTGGTTTGCCCGAATTTTTATTATTGAAAGAGACTATTTAGTATTTTTCAACAGATGGTGTGGCTTGTCCATGTAAATGAAATGCTTTTCATCCGGATTTTCTATGTAGCCGGAAAGCGGGAACTTTTTGTTCTACTGTATGACTAGACAGTATGAAAAAGACTTCTGAGCTATTTGGAAAATTATAAACTTCAAAATTCACAGTAAGTGTGAGAGAAATTTTTGCATAATTTGTAAACCATTCTTTACTGCCTGAAGAATGTACTTGAAAAATGCATTTAGAGCTTTTGTGACCAAAACTGTAAAATAAAGTGCCTGAAGGGATGGATTTTTTTTTTTGACAGGAGAGTTGATCGAGAGTGCTCCTAGCTATGTAGTGTTTTGGATGAAATTAATTAACGAAGATAATAAATAAAACATTTAAAATGCCTTTCGCGACTTTAGAAGCGAAAACATACTTGAAATGTTAAATTAATAGTACTAAAAGAAAGAAATTTTTTTCTACGTCTGATAGAATGTGTTTGAAACTTCCATGCTAAGTAGAACTCTAATTGTAACGTTCTTCAGCAAATGTGGCAAAGCCTTTATTTACTCGATTTGAAAGAGATGTCATTGTTTGCCGACAAGGAAAAAGAACTCAACGATTTAAAATGTTTATTTGTTTATATTAATGGTTTAAAATGTTATAGTCAGTTTCTATTTCAAAATCAATTAAACTTGCAATTAATTTTAGTATGAGAATTTAGAAGAATATTCAATTTTCCCTCTTTATTCTGCTTTTGAGACTAGAAAATTTTACTAGCAAGGATTATCTTACCTCTTCCTTGTTTACCATGTCCTCTCAAAAAACAAATAAATATGTTCAAATTTAAAATTCTTTCTGACCAGTGAAGTTCGTTTTAATCTGAGGTTGGCAATCAGGGTCGGAAGAGGGGGGTGGGGTTAAATTTTTAATTTAATCTGAGTACTTGTTCACCATAATCTAATGAGGTCCCAATCGCGAAAAAGGAGTTGCGTCACGAGAGAAATGATTTAAAATCTATGCATTCAAGAAAAATACAACGCTCGTTTAATAAACCTATTATTTCCATGCAAACTGCACATGCTTTTTACTCCATGAGCCTTATTTTTGTCATCCTTATTAAAAGCAGAAGAAGAATAATTAGTTCTTAAACTTAATTAAGCACTAAAGCTGAGTTTGCACCTATTTACCGAACGATAACCGTATTAATCAAGTTAGCGCCGGCGAAGCTCTTGACCAATTAAATTTTGGGTTCTTTGTGACTCTGCGAAAATCACTCTTAGTTGTTCACGGAAATTAATGCAATCACCATTCATCTTTTTTCACTGATCTCCACTAACGCTTCGAATGCTAATAGATTTTCTGAATTATACTTCTTTTTGTATGATAAGACAAGCTTCAACATGCAACGGAAGTTACAGGTTTACGGTTTCGGTTACAAGTAATGTCATAATAAACTGGACAAATCGGAATTGAATGCACTGTAAAAAGTGAATGTTGGTTTTACAGTATAATACAGCTAATTTTTTAGTAATAAACTGCAAAAATTGCTAATTTTACTGTAATGAACTGTAAAGTTTCTAATTTCACAGTACTGAATTATAAAGTTGCTAATTTTACAGTCATAAACTAAAGTTACTAATTTTACAGTTTATTAGCGCGTATTTTGCAGTTTTAAGCAGGAACTTCTACAACTAGTAATTTACTGTTGTTTTTACAGTATAATACAGCTAAATTTTACGACAATAAACTGCAAAATTGCTAACTTTACTTTAAGAAACGGTAAAATTGCTAATTTTACAGTTTATTACCGTGAATTTTAGTTTTAAATTTGAACCTCGGCTGCCAGTATTATACTCAGGGACGTCATTTCAAGTTTTTCCAAAGGGGGGCAAAGGGTCCAAACACAATGTAATTTCATCGGAAAACATAAAGAACCACGCCCACTTATGTGTAAATACATTGATTTCTCAAAGTCAGGGGGGGGGGGCAATTGACCCCCCCTGCCCCCCTTAAATGACGGGCCTGATTATACTGCGAAAACATCAGTTTATTTTTTGCAGTGTATGAGAGATATGAATTTGAATATTCTGCTTCGAAAAGAACCCGATCGAAGTTTTTCCCCAGTCTGCTTCCAGAGTTCACTTTTTTTTGTTCAATATGCTCGTGTAAAATGACTATTATTCACAGTTGTTTCACTTGAAAGTTCTCTGCTAAATTAAACTCCCAATGTAGTTTGCTTCGCAAGAACCCAGGAACATCTATCTGGGGGATAATGGAATTAAATTTTTTAAGTGGTAATGGAAATTCACCGTTAGCAATGCCACACAAAAGAAAGGATGCCATGATCTGGATTCTTTAAACGAGAAGAAAATAAAGCGCAATGTCAAATTTTGAAAGAGTTACAAAATTAAACTTTTTATACAGCCCCCCAGTCTTGGAAATCATATGTACTAAAACATTCTTGACTCTCTTCCATATAAAAGTAAAAACAAAAAGCACTCTTCTACGACAAAAATTAACCGAGTTATGAGGTTTTGAAAAATCACGATTTTGAAGGATTTTATGACGTCGTCGAGTGATCGCTTAAGATGACAAAGGACTATCATTTTTTCCTAGTAATTTTGAGTGAATTTAATTGAAATTTGCAGCATAGTTATTCTCTGCTAACACTAACAAAAATCTAAAATTTAAGATAAAATTTAGAAATAATAAATTAAAAAAAAATAAATTTGTAATGTACAAAGCGTCTTTTATATTATGCACGCGTCTGAAATTTCATTAAAATGACAAAAAAATAGCTAAATATGATACCATAAACAACAGAAAATAAAATGTTGGGAAAACTTTTTCTATATATTGTGGGAAATAATAAAAAATTAAAAAAAAAAAAGCCCAAAATCTGACTATTTTCGGTCAAATAGGTCGGTATTGCAATAAAATATAGCAAATATATTCAACACCATCTAACCAAATAGAAATATATTTTCCAACAATGTTAAAAAATCTCTTAAGCACTTGACATAAAATTTTCAGTAAATTTAAATAATGCCCTAGCAGCATAAGCTCATCGGCCAATGATCGGCTGCTCCAATATGTCTCAGTCTATTTTATCCGAGCGGCAAATTCCGATAAGTTTTGCTCGAAATATGATGATATTTGGAGCAATTTACGAGCAGTGCAGTCCCGGGCCGATGAATTTAGGATCAATTTTGGATGCTCGACTTATTTTCATCGGGAAAGTTGATTAGAAGGATATCGCTTTCCGATGAAAAGTCGAAAACCGTGCTCGGATACTGATCGGAACGATGTCATCGTGCGTTACGGGATCAGTTTACGAGGAGTTCGATGATCGGCCGAGCAAAATCCAATGAGTTGATGCTACTTGAGTAATTCATTACGCTGGAGCAATTTGAAATTTATAGACGCTGAAAATTATGTTTCGAGAAAATCAACTTTTACTGCTTTACTGTTACAGATACCACTACTGTTATTACAGATGCTACCAGTAGTGTTTTTAATAATAAATTATACAAAAAATATGTCTTAGGAAATTAAAAGATAAAATTAAACTATTACCTAAAATTAACGCGAAACAAAACTAAATTTGACATCTGGCATTAGAGGCGAAAAGGTAAACAAAGGGTACAAAGTACACTGCAACCTTTCTTGACAACAGCATCGTGACGTCAGCGTGACGTTTGCGTGACGTTAGCCTATGAAAAGCGAGCTAGATAAAACGTCACAGCCTACTTGGCGAATTAGAGGAGATCGCTGACTGCTTGTGAGCTCTTATTGGCTCTGCCCGTAGTGACGTTCAGTGTCAAGTTAAGTTGCACTCTAGTATAAAACGAAAAGTGTCATAACTTCGACAATTTTTCGCCGATACCTTTTTTTTATGGGAACTTGGAGACACTCTCCCCAGGTTGAGAGATCATCGGATCCAACTTCAAGAGTCGTTTTAAAAATTTCAATTCATATTGATTCATTCAAGATAGGTAAAGTCTGAAACACCACAAAAAGTAAACGATCTTGGCAAAAAGAGAAAAAAATTATCTTTATGGATGACGCAATCGTTTTCATGATTTGATGCAATAAATTTTTCAATTATCTTTAACAATGAGGAGTAGCTCTACTGCATAGTTTCAGCGAACAGTGTGCTGAAAATAGGTTCTGGCAAACGTGAAAGTGATTCGAGATTAATCTCATAAAAGATTCATTACTTGATTTTGGCAAAGTTTTTGTAGGCTGCGAAATATGTTCTTTATATTTTATTTAGTAAACACTGAGGGCATTTGATTTATTACTTGTCAGTTATGAATGACAAATGTGCAGATTCCTACAAGAAAATAGATCACGATTTAATGAACTAACGTGTGATAAAGAATTATTACATTTTTTTTTAGAAAGTAGCTATCATCATTCTTGATAAAATCAATAAAGGGGGAATTCTACATTGGAAAGGCCATGATCATTATAAACCCTCTTTTTTTTCGTAATTTCATAATAAACTAGCTGCCAGGGCAGCTAGATTAGCTTCCTGCGTCATGTTGATGCATAACGTCCCCCTTCTCTAACTTTTACCTCATTCTGAAGTTATATTATTTGATAGAATTTAATGTTCATTCGATTTCAAGATATACCACGCACGTGGCCCGGCGTTGCACGGGCACTTCGTGCCTTTAAAGTAGTGAGGAAATTTCAAGAAACTACTCCCCGCCAAGGCGGCTCGCTAACAGGCGCTTCACGCCTTTACTTTTTTCCTATATAAAAAATCATTCGAATTATTGAGATGCTACGCGCCTTCAAGATGGTGAAGAAAGTTTCAGTAAGTTCAGCTTGCTCAAAGAAAAAAAGCAGACATAGGGCCGAATTCAAGTGAAACACCATTGCAATCGCTTCGAGACGATCGCAAATTGCCATCGCTACTGGAAGTCGAATTACATTAGAATCGCATCTTGTAGCGATTGTAACGCATCCAAATTTGGGAATTTGCGATTGCATTAGTGAGTTGCGATCGTCCGTGTTTCACTTGAATTCCTGCCATAGACACTCAGTTTTTAATATAAGTAGATGGCTTTTCAACAAATGAATGTTTCAAAATATTACAAGTAGCTAAGCGATAAAAATTCTACGTAAGTGGCCCGCTTATGAGTTTCGTGTTTGATTTAGTTAAGCCTTCATTCAAAATTCTCATTATCATCGTTATTTCTGTTTCATAGCAACGACGGTTTGCAAGAATGGATTTCATATTTAATCATTTATTAGGCTTAATCGCTTTAAACTTGACTACTTATTAATTGATATCTTCGCTAATTAAAATCGTATAATTATATCAATTGAAACTAATGAAGCCTGAAAAATTACCTATCTATCGGTACCTGGTTCGACTTTCAGGTCATTGGCGTTCAGGAGAAAGAAGCGTGACATAAAAAGATAGTTAGAAAGATAGAAAGAAAGATAGTTAGAAAGATACTCAGTTTTTAATATAAGTAGATGACACAGTAACACTTGAAATTTACTCTAAGAAAATTTAGCTCGTGAAAATTTATGCTGTTTGAGTGATTTTTAAGCATTGAATTTCCGTTTCTAGATTGTTTCTGACAAATATAATAGTGACATTTATTAAAAAAAATATTATAAAGATAATTATTTTTTCATTACATACACGTGTCGCATGTGCTACACTGCAAAAAATGAACTATTGTTTTTACAGAATAATAATGGCAGCCGAAGTTCCAATTTAAAACTGTAAAATGCACAGGAATAAACTGTAAACCTAGCAATTTTACAGTTTCTTACTGTAAAGTTCGAAATTTTACAGCTTATTGCCATAAAACTTAACTGTATTATACTGTAAAAACAACAGTATAATACTGGTAGCAGAGGTTTCAGTTTAAAACTATAAAATGCACGGTAATAAAATGTAGAATTAGCAACTTTACAGTTTAATACTGCAAAACTAGCAAATTTTTTCAGTTTATTACTGTAAAATTAACCATTTTTACAGTTTATTATGTGAAAATTAGCTGCATTATACTGTTAAAACATTTTTTACAGTGTGTGATACCAAAATGTAGTGAAGTTGTACTTGGAAATGTAATAAAAACATCAATTGCTTCAAAAAAGCTTCTAGCGAGCCTTTTTTCTTTTAATTTATGTGCATAAAAATATCGCATCTTATAGCTCATTCTATATTAACTCCTATATTTCGTCGATGTTAGTTTTTCTTTTATTTTTGAAGCATTTTTAAACGCCTTTCATCTATGATGCAGAAAGAATTACCATTCACTTCGTATATTTAACCAAGTAATTAATTTTCTAAAATATCCAACAGACAAAATTTGACGTTATACAGGGTGTCCACTCCAATCGTGGACCAATAGCTAATTTCTAAACCGTTAGAGATAAGCATAGAGTTTATTTAGGAAAAAATCTCCAAATTACGAAAGGAATTTTGGGTCTATTCAATGTTTTTCAAAAAATCAAATTTTGAAAGAGTTATGAAATTTAAATTTTTCTACAGCCCCCCAGTCCTATCAATCATATTTAGTAAAACATTCTTGACACTGTAACGTTTAAAACTAAAAAAAAATCACTCTTCTACCACAAAAATTGACCGAGTTATGACGTTTTGAAAAATCAAGATTTTGAAGGATTTCGCATACGGTCCCTTAAGCGATCTCTCGAGGACGTCATGAAATAATGCAAAATCTTGATTTTTCAAAACGTCATAACTCGGTCAATTTTTGTGGTAGAGGAGTGATTTTTTTTTAGTTTTAAACGTTACAGTGTCAAGAATGTTTTACTAAATATGATTGATAGGACTGAGGGGCTGTATAAAAATTTAAATTTCGTAACTCTTTCAAAATTTGATTTTTTGAAAAACATTGAATAGACCCAAAATTCCTTTCATAATTTGGAGATTTTTTTCTAAATAAACTATATGCGTATCTCTAACGGTTTAGAAATTAGCTATTGGTCCACGATTGGAGTGGACACCCTGTATACTGTATATAAAGACCCTAATCTTCAAGGAAAAAATTTTGGAAAAAAAAATAGAAGATATAAATTTTCAACTTTCATAAATGCTATTCGGTTTAAAAAAAATGTTTTAGTTCTTAAGTAGAACCGTGCAGGAACAAATTTTAAATTTATTTGATAACTATATCTTCGACCAAACAACAAGAAATCTATAAAATTGAATTTCAGAAAAATTTGGATTTAAGGCCTTTTTAATCATGACGGCAGTTATATATATATATATATATTGCTACTTTCTTACATAGTGACTTTACAAAACTTTACAAAAGTAATTGGAGCTAAAATAATTTTTTGACTTTTCTGCTCATTATTCAATCTATTTGTTTTATATGAGAGAAACATAAGTAAAAGGACTAGTTAGGTTAATATTTAATAAACTAATACTTTACAGGATTTGAAATTATTTTTTACTTAAAGAGAAATTTATTTACTTAAGTAAAAAAACTTTAGACTTTCTAGTTATTTTTAGCGATTATTTTTAACTCAACCAAAGAGAGATCGTTACTTATTTATTTCGTTTTTAAAAAGCAAGCTGTAATAAGAAAATTGAAGAAAAAGGCACCTATTTGGATATTTCAAAAACATCTGAAGGTCGTTGAACCTTTTGATGTTTTAAATTAAATTTTACTCCTTGCACATAAATAAATATTTTCAATTGGTAATCGGTTGATGAAGAACATTCTGAACTCTTAATGCGACCGTCTTTGCAAATGGGCACTATAAAGTTTCTCTTTTTTATTTTAGAAATTATTTTTTAAGTAAAACAAAGACTTTCTCTTTTTTACTTTAGAACTTATTTTTACGATTTATTTCTATTTTTTACTTAAAGAGAAATAAATCGTAGTCTGCATATTTTATTCCTTAATTTATTTTTCGTACTACATATTAATTAATGATAATATGCTAAAAAACGTGTTGAGTTACTATGAAGTTACCCAAATGTGTTACGTAGTAGCACGTACGTATGAGATAAATCATTGATGTACTCTAATGTATTGGATATTGTGTTTGCTTCACTTCATTTCTGTATTACTTTTGTAGGATTTAACGGAATATTTTTTTGCAAATGTTTAAAGTTTGTTTTTTGTATTTGCGTCAGTGACTGAGGGCCGAATTCACGTGAAACACCATTGCAATCGCTTCGAGGCGATCGCAATAGAACAAAATTGCAATCGCTACTGGAAGTCGAATTACATTAGAATCGCATCTCGTAGGAATTGTAACGTTTCACTTGAATCCAAATTTGGGAATTTGCGATTGCATTGGTGAGTTGCGATCGTTCGTGTTTCACTTGGATTCCTGCCTTATTTACACTTTCAGAAGATTTAAAGGGAAAAAAAAGATTTCAACTTACTTACGTCTGCCCAAAACATATTACTTTTCCAATTTTACTAACAAAACTCTATTCTGGACAGAATTCTAGGAAGAATTTGGCAACATTAAACTTGTGAACCCATGCTCAGTGCGATGTTGAGTGGCTTTGGTATTCTAACACAAACGCAAAAATACTTATTTCGACGCTTAATGGGAGATCATCATTAAAAGGGAGATATTCAAGGAATTTTTCACATTATCAACGTTTTCTATTTTTTCTCTTAGTACTGCTATTCACTTATTAATTATTATTATCATTTATTTTTTAAATTAAAATTTCTTTTTTTCTCCAATGAATATAGTACAAAATTGCGATTTGTTTTTAGGCTAAATCGTTAGCTATTAGACGCATGCAAGGAGTTGGCATTTCAAATCCATCTCATATTACCTCCCATTGCGATTCAAAAGTAATTATTTTCAGTTAATAATATAATTTAACAAAATTCAAGTGATCCGAATAGTTACTTGATTTTAATAGTGCTTTACAGTATTTTATAACAGTTATAACAATAATAGTATTTTATAACATTAAAAAAAAACTGAAATTCTGTCAGCAGAATAAATCATCTTATCCTTTATGATCACAAGAAAATTGCATGCCTAATGCTTATCGCATTACAAGTTACTATGGCAACAAATTGCTTGTCCTACCACTAGTTGAATCATTAAGAAAGACATTCAAGGAGATATGTGTAGCATTATATAATAGAGCAAAAACTAAAGTTCTTAAATATTTAGATACAGAATTTATCATGAATTCAATCTTAAAGTTCTAAAGATAGTGAAAGTCAAAACTCAAAGATGAAGCATGCTATGAGAAACATACTGAAACAAAACAAAACAAAAATGCATGTATTAATTCGTGAAGTAAGCTAGTTAAACAGTAAACTGCAATTTTTTTTACAAAATAAAAGTAGTTTTAAATGCGATTATTTTAAACAAAACCACAGAGCTTCCTTAAGAGAAATCGTTACTTATTTCGTACTTTAACCTTTTAACTGTCATGCCCGAGATAATCTCGGGCACAGCACTGGTGTTCGAAAATGTCACGCCCGAGGGTTTTTTTTTTTTTTTGAGTGCATCGTATTGTTATACCCGAATATAAATCGGGAGACTTTTATTTCGGCTTCATCTCTTTGTCAAACCCGACTGGTTTGGTTTGGTTATTTTGGGTTTACTGGCACAAGAGCCTTTATAGGCTATGCTGCGCTAAACGATGATAACCAATAATATTAAAAACATTTTAAAACACACAGAGATCATGTTTAAAATCCGAACCAAGCTCTAAGCAAGAGCTTAGAGCTTAGGAAAGGACTGACAATTTTTAGTAAAATCAGAAATACATAACAAAACAAAGACAAAACACTCAATACAAAGATAAAACCACTAAATCAGATATAAAACCGCTGTAATTACTTGGAAGTATTCACTTTTATTAACGTAATTTTTTTCTTCATTTATTTATTTTTTAGACAATATTTTTTTTTTTCATTTTTGGAAAATAATGCGCCACTAGAAGCGAACTTTACAACTGCCATGTTGAGTGGCAGCCGCCTCAAGCAAATATGCTACACAGCTTTAAATATTTTACCCATGTGCTTCAAAATATGAATTTTTAACTGCTAAGTATATTTTATTTTGCACTAAACATTTGGTTTTTGCAATAAAAAAAATGACGATTTGTGCAACCAAATCATCAAAATAACTTGACAGTTAAAGGGTTAAAAAGGCAAGCTATAATAAAAATATCGAATAAATAAAAAGGCATTTATTCGATGATTCCAAAAATATTATAAACATCTATAGGTAGTTGAATTTCTTAATGTTTTGAATTAAATTTTACTACTTGTGCATAAATAAATATTTTCAATTGGTGAAAGGTCACATGATAATATTCTGAACATTTTAAATGGCCGTCTTTGCAAATGGGCACTATAAAATCAGAAAGTAACTTAATGCTACATTATTTACAGTTATTTGTTTAACTGATTGAGAAATAAATATAAAATAAACTGAAGCAATTATTTTGAAGCTGTAACAATGGAATCATTTTATTCTTCTTCTGAACGATTTAAAATGATAAAGTAAATTTATACTGAGGCGCCTATTTTCAGGAACGAAATTTTACTTTGTTTTCATTTTGAATGATCAAAATCAAAAGGCATTACTCCATAAAACTGTTTGGTAATCTCAGTAAAAATAAATTCTGCATAGAGATATTTCAGGTTTATATTCAGTTCATTTCCGTGCATTGCGTAAAATTGGCTTTTGAGCTCGTTTGTCTTAAATGAGTAACACCTAACGAAAACGTAACTGAAATCGTTTTTTTTTTTTTTTGTCTTTTATCTTTTTTTTTTACTTCCACAACAATCATTCTATGTGTTCATAACTATGCGTTTGCAATCATTCTAATCGATAAAACTTGCATTAATGAAATGACTTCAATGTTTTCCAACTTTTTTCAACTAAAAATTCATACGAGATGATCATTACATTTTAAAGACACACTTAGGAATTTATTATCTATTTCATATTTTTGATATCCCTGCAATGCATTGAGGCAATTATTAGAAAGCGCTTTTAATATTTTGAGTTACTCCCTTGGTCCCAGATTAGTCGCTACAGTTGAATACTTTTGCACCGATTATTGATACTGATGATTTTATGATTTTGTTTGCACATTTTTTAGACATTTCAATGTTCTATGGCTTTAACCAAAAATGTATGCGTGGTTCTCAAAATAAAAGACTTTTTTAAGAAATAAAATCTTAAAATATTATTGCTCGTAAAATATGGGGAAAAAAAGAAAAAAATAATAATTTGCTAATGAAAATATCTTTCAATTAAAATAATTATAATAAGCTTTAGGAGTCATTTATCATTAGGGTAATCAAAAAAATCTATGTTGATGACAAAATGTAACTTAAAACCTATAAACTACACAATAATTGCAAGAAAAAATTCGTTTCTCTGACATTTAAAGATGCTAAAGTTTTATAAAAATCAGTTGAATGAATAACTTTAATTACAAATTTACTATGAAAACTACTATGCATTCTAATGGCGTAGATTTTACGTGCTTATCTAATATTTAACTTTTGTTCCCCAACTACCGCAACTGTTTTTATTTGCATTCTAAGATAAAATAATTATTTGTTTTCCAAAAGAAAATTTTTATAGCCCTTTTGCTGTTTGTTAAATGGAAATACAGGGTGTCCACTCCAATCGTGGACCAATAGCTAATTTCTAAACCGTTAGAGATAAGCATATAGTTTATTTAGGAAAAAATCTCCAAATTATGAAAGGAATTTTGGGTCTATTCAATGTTTTTCAAAAAATCAAATTTTGGAAGAGTTACGAAATTTAAATTTTTATACAGCCCCCCAGTCCTATCAATCATATTTACTAAAACATTCTTGACACTGCAACGTTTAAAACTAAAAAAAATCACTCTTCTACCACAAAAATTGACCGAGTTATGACGTTTTGAAAAATCAAGATTTTGAAGGATTTCGCATACGGTCCCTTAAACGATCTCTCGATGACGTCATGAAACAATGCAAAATCTTGATTTTTCAAAACGTCATAACTCGGTCAATTTTTGTGGTAGAAGAGTGATTTTTTTTAGTTTTAAACGTTACAGTGTCAAGAATGTTTTACTAAATATGATTGATAGGACTGGGGGGCTGTATAAAAATTTAAATTTCGTAACTCTTTCAAAATTTGATTTTTTGAAAAACATTGAATAGACCCAAAATTCCTTTCATAATTTTGAGGTTTTTCCTAAATAAACTATATGCTTATCTCTAACGGTTTAGAAATTAGCTATTGGTCCACGATTGGAGTGGACACCCTGTATATACTAATAACCTGCTGTTAAAGAATGTACTTGCTTTAAAAATGAAATATGGGGACAAAATTTATTATTTTTTTGCTAAGCATTATAATTTATTTTTTAAAACGAATTTTTGGTATAGATAATGTCTTCAAATTCCTTTAACTACCCAGTTGGTCTTAATAATGAAACTTATGTTTCAATGATGTAGAAATTATTCAAGGCATAGCTACTAGAGAGCTAATGACATTGCAGTCTTTAATTCTGTCATTTTAAAGTATTTTTAATTGAAAATTGTACATTTTATAAATTCAAATAAAGAATAATAACAAGTCAAATATATCTAAAAATAAATACATACTATAAACATTGACAAATAATTTTGAATATTTAAGGATAGAATTATGTATTAAGGCAGCAGAAATTCCAGTTTAAAACTGTCAAATGCACAGTAATAAACTAAAACCTGCAATTTTACAGTTTACTATTGTAAAATTAAATTAGCTGTATTATACTGTAAAAACTGTATCTACTGTTTATAACTGTATAACTGTATTATACAGTTATTTTTAACAGTGTACACTTAATTTAAAGTGTTTAATCATAAATCAAAAACAAATAAATAAATAAATAATATTGAAAAAACTAAGTTCTTAATGGTACTATTATAAAGTAAAACTTTGAAACCTTGCCTTGTTCTCCGCAACACAAGTCTGTAAGTGTCTGTTCTCAACATTACAAAATACTGCCAGGTATTTTGATCCTTGTTTAAACGTTCTTCACTTCCTCTTCAATTTTCAGAACAGCCATCCAATTAATGTATTTCTGCTCCAGAGTTGTCCAGCATTGAATGTATATTTTAATTATTTTTTTTGTTTAGTTATTATTGCATATTTTATTTTAGCTGCACTAATTTTCCTTCTACCTATTCCATCGGTGCACTTCACTGTTTTTATATTTTTGGTACTTTCTTTCTTCGTTGCTACAAAATTGTTAATATATCGTTTGACGTCAGTAACATTTCAACAGATTTTTTCTGAACATTCAGCAACATTTTAACAGTTTCTGAACTTTTATTACACTCTTTTTTATAATAAACATAATGTCTTTTAAGATGGAACATTCTGAGCCATCCCATTAGCAGCCTCGGTTTTAGAACATTTTAAATATGAAGAACTTCACACTTCCCTTTTTCTGCAAAATCAGATTCTCAAACGCCTTAACAGAATTATCTTTTAATACGTGGGAACGATAGCCTTTAATTTTAACTGAAGTTTATGTCACTCGTTTACATCATGTAAAATCTCAATGTCCATAACCATTTTAATAGTACCGATAAGTAACAACTTTCTAATTGCATATTTATCAGACGTTTGCATCTTAATAGCTTGTATTCGCTTCATGCTTTGTAATTATCCAAAATCCTACCATTCGTGTTTCAGTATTATTTTTGTTCATATCTAATTGCTATCATTTATAGCACCATCATTGTATTTACGCTCATTTTCTATAACAAATTTTCTTGAAAGAGATACCAGGGAGTATTGATCTAAAGCATATACTTCTTAGATAAATAATAAAATCAGAAGAATAAGTGAGAACCATAAGTGGAGTGATGGATACAAAATAGTGCAAGTGCATATAAAATTTTCAGCATAAACTTATAGTATAAAAAAAGCTTAGATTTTGATTTAAAAACTCCCAAATGTTAATGATTTGTAACGTTTTGTTATTTATAATAATATATATCATTATTACTTAACAGGAAAAACGAAACTACTTTGCAATAAGAAGTATTGAAATGTTATTACTATATTTTGAGTTTTTTTTCTTTTCTTTTTTGTATTTTTGCTACCCTGACACTTTACAGCGTAGATATCATGTATAATTAATTACCCAGGTAGCACAAATAACGTTTAAACGTTTTATAAACGTTTTTGAGCGGTTGTTACAACGTTAATAACCATTTTGCAACGTTTATAAAACGAAGTGTGCTACTTGGGTAAGTTTTAGTGCAATATTACTTTACAGAGGTAACTCCAAAGTGCTTTCAAACTTATTCTTTGTAAACACTTGGCGTCATAAAACTAATGGCATAACTTGCAGAACGCGAGGAAAGAAAATGGCTTTAGAAACAAGGATTTAATGTTGGTGTTGCATTACCCGAATTGAATTTTAAATAGCTAGGAAACGGATTCAACAACAGGCTGCCCCTTCCTCTCTTTTCCTTTGATCGGGAGTGACCTTTCGGACGAATTCGCTTAGAAAACCAAACATTTTCTGAGTGTTTGTTATGAATTTTGACCATCAGTTTCTATTTTAAGAGTTATTATTCAAGAAATTACATATTTATCTGACATGTAGACGTGAGAAGTAAAGAACGGTAAGTGAACATTTTAAGTATTGAAAAAAAAAAAAAAAAAACACGATTGGAGTTCAATCTTAGAAAGGTTTTAGATAATTTGTTTTTCTAAATCATTGGGATAGGGGAGGGGGCTGCATAAAAGCCCTTACTAGGAAAACTACGGTTATCGTTTGCTTCAAAACAGAAGAGATGTTATCCTACCGTTTATACAGGTTTTATTGGTATATATCTCTAAAATTTAGAATTGGCTCTTGCATGCCTGTGGTCTTCTCTGTCTCATTGGTTTAATTATTTTCAGAACAAAATTCTATTTTGTTATTGTAGCTTGTACAAGCTAAACTCGTAATTATTCACAAAATTTAACTGAATAGTTTCAAAAACTTTACCATTTTTGAACTAGACGTATTTTTAGGTCAAAAATTAATTCAGGCTGGAACTGTTCTAGTTTTGATACTATGACCGAAAAAAAGAAAAATGACTTTTTCAATTTAATTCCGAAGTAGGAAAAAAAGTATGCATAGTTATATTTTGATGCTGATTAGGATCGCACGTCTGAAATAGCTGTTTGTAATTTGAAACTCAAGGCTGATGTTCATTTTAATAGATAGATAACTTTCAGATTAATTCCGAAGTAGGAAAAAAAGTATACATAGTTATATTTTGATGCTGATTAGGATCACACGTCTGAAATAGCTGTTTGTAATTTGAAACTCAAGGCTGATGCTCATTTTAATAGATAGATAACTTTTAGAAAAAAGTTTTATGATATTTTTTAAAGTACATTTTCCCCAATAAATGCTCAAGATAACAAGGAGTGTTTCACTTGTTTTTAATGAGTTTCATAGTGCTCCTCAGCTATGTTGGCACTCGTCGAAAGAAGCAAAAACATCAAACTTATAGGGAATGGGGTAAACTTTGTACTAACAAACAACGACGCTCCACCTAAAAACTTGATTCGCCAACGCTCGAAAATAGTGCTCCTGCCTATTTTGTTTTTAACCAATTTTTAAACGAAATCATCCAAACGAATATGAACGATGCTGAGGCTAAAAGGGAACACACGTGAATACAAAATAATGGAAATATATAATTTAGCAAGATAATAATAAGATAACATTTAAGAATTACAGTGGACGCCGCTTTATGCGATCACGGTTAATGTTACCAGTCATTTTGTTACCAGAATCGCTAAGTCTTGTCCCTTGTGTATAAGTATGTTAAAAAACTATCGTCTTTTGTAATCAAAACTTCGTTTATTGTTCATTATCAGTTTGAGAAATTATTTTTCTCAAATCAGCGACAAAAGTCAGAAAGAAAGCTATTCCTCTCTCTCTCTCTTTTGCTTTAAAAATATTTCCTGAAATCCAGTGAGAATATCGTGTTTATACCTACCCGTAATGAGGCTAAGGATTACGATTCTTAGACGGAAATCGGTGAGAAAATTGGAACTTCTACCGCATGGATTGCTGACGATATTTGCGCTGGTGTCATTAAAGCGCTATTCACATTACGACCGTTCTCGCCGTCCGAACCAATTTTTTTGCTGCGAAACTGGTTTTAAGGCCTATTCACATTACGACCGTTCCCGCCGTCCGAACCAATTTTTTTTGCTGCGAAACTGGTTTTAAGGCCTATTCACATTACGATCGCTCCATCCGAACGAAGTGATTTTTCGGACGTGACGGACGGAGGTGAAAAATTTCGAGCATTCGCACTAGCTCCGTCCGAGCGTCGGGTGTCGGTATTCACTCACAAGGGACAAAGAGCGCGCACCTGGCTAGAGCCAATGAAATCGCTGCCAAAAAATCGGACGGCTGTCGGAGCCGACGACATCCACATCGGATTCGGATGACTGTGATTCTAAAAATGTCGTCGAGAAAGGTCCGACTGCTGCTCATATGAGGGAGGACCGGGGGAGGAGGAGGGGATACGGAGTAGTTTCGTAAGCAGTGTGATTATGAATGCTTTACAAATGAATTGTTGCGTAAAAACAGCAGAAAAATAACAATCGACGATTTCTTCTCTGACAATCAATACTTTACCTATGCCTATAGTTTTAGTTTGATGTTACTATTTTTTTGGTTATTGCATTACTTTTATTTCGAGCACACATGGATTGAAATTATTAACATAATTCGCTATTTAACTTTTATCGTTTATCATAATCAATCTCTTAATGTATTATCAAATCATTTGCCTCCAAAGGAGATCACATTAAGTGGCGTCTACTGTACATCTGTATTTGAAATTTGTCACACTATTAGCACTGATTTTGAGATAACCGTTACTTGTCCGGGAAAAAACTTTAATTTTTCAAACATTCAAGGGCTTTTGCTGTTAAGAGACAAATCTCTTCTAAAACAATCCAAGAAAGAACAAACTATAGAAACAACATTTTTTTCCATTATCAAATATTTACGGGCGTTTGACTACACAACTTCTGGTTTTGCTTTTAAGAGGTATATAAATCTCATCCGAAACGAACCAAGGAAGAACAAATTATGTACACCAAAAACTTTTATTTTCATTGAAAAAGGGTTACGAAATTAAGAAAAGATATTTACTTAAAGTACAAAACTTAATTAGCAAATATTAATCTAGATACAGACTGTTTGAAAAATGGAAAAGGTTAAATAAATAAAAAAAATCAGTAGTAGTTAATTACAAATTCTTAACATTTGAAGACATTCTAAGATTGAGTCCATTTAAGATTTGTTGAAAATTGCTATTGAGCATGATACTAATTAAAAAACCATTAAAACGAAAAGTGAAAGATTAATTTGACAACTTAAAGCAATTATATGACTTTCCACTTAATGATCTAAAATTTTTTGATTTTATACTTAAGATTTTAATGCAAATTACGAGTATCGTATGAATTCTTTTGTCTTTTCAATGCCTATGTAAACACTTCAAAACGAACTCTCTTTAGATACTTAAAACTTCATTTAAGAATAAACGACCTTAAATTTATAACATTGTTTGAGCGAAATTATTTGTAAATATTCCATTGACTTAGCAATTATATTTTAAAATTTAAACCCTGATATTTTTGAAGGGAAAAAATGCTAACACATTTTGTTTTTATGAATGATTAAATGCATAATCTTTTCTTAAGAAAACTTTTAATTACATAAATCCTTTTTGTAAAAGTTTCATGGGTACTGTAATAACTTTTTGTTTTCAAAGTTTTTTGCTTCACCAAGTTAAATTTTAATTTAGAATTAATGCTCCGTGTCTTGTTAATTAAGTTATATCATACTTTTTAAAGGAACTATTTTCTATCTTGTGTTTATTTCATTTTCTTTTTAAAGTATATACTTTTTAAACAGTTAGACTTTTTTAAGCTATTATAATATTCTCAAGTATGCGCTTAAAATTAAGCTGCTGTATTTTTAATTACTTTCATTCTAAGTTAGTTCTTGGCATCTTTTGACCATATTTTACTTAGCCTATAATGTATTAATATTCTTGTATTAAAATGTGTTACATTTTAGGAATAGTTTAATCTTAGCCCATAGTATATAATCGTAATTACTTCATCATATTCATAATGAGGTGGTTAGACCATAAAATGAGCACTTAAGCAGAATTTCATTTTCAAAAGTTCGTAATATCATTAAAAAGTAGTTTATTGCCCGTGACATTAAAATTTTATTTAGTGCTCGGTGATGTTACATATTTTTAAACAGGAATAAAGTAATATTGGCTCTAATTTCTTTTTCTTGCGGCTTAAACGAAAAAAAAAGAAAGGAGAAAAAGGTATATTAACCCAGTATGTTCTAACCGGTGGATAAACACAAGATGTTCTCGCGGTTTCCTTTTTGGAAGTGTAGAGGAGGAAGTTACTGTTTCTAACTGATCGGGGACGGGATGGGTGAGAAACCTTATTAAAGAAATACACCCCAGTGAATGAAGACGAATTTTTCACTCACTAGAGTATGTCTATTCACTTGTCCATCAACCCCATGTTTCTATTACATAACAACACAGACATTATCAGGTGAGGTGCCAATTAATGTTTAGACAGGAGTTCGAGTCTGTGTTTATCTCATAATAGTTCGTTAAAGTTTTACAGTGTTAACTTCACTGCAAAAAACTGTATAGAAAAAATATTGTGTTTTTACTGTATAATACTGGCAGCAGAGGTTCCAGTTTGAAACTGTAAAATGCACAGTAATAAACTGTAAAATTGGCAACTTTACAGTTTATTACCACAAAATGATCTGTATAATACTGTAAAAACAGTATAATACTGCAAGCAGAGCTTCTAGTTTAAAACTGTCAAATGCCCAGTAATAAACTGTAAAATTAGCAATTTTACAGTTTACATTTGCAAAGCGGCAATTTTACGGCTTTTTAGTATAAAATTAGCAATTTTTACAGTTTGTTACTATAAAATTAGCTGTATTATACTGTAAAACCAACATCTAGCTTTTACAATGCATAATTCCGTCGTCAAAATGAAGGAAATGTGGATTAACAGGAAAAAAAGAAGAAACTCCAATTTTAGCAAATTTCCCTGTAGTGAGAATTTAGAGAAACATTTCTACACTCGAAAAAACGTTAAGCTTAAAACTTTTAATTCAAACTTTTACATTTAGTAGTTGTTATTGCGTTTTTAGATCTCTGCGTTGGCAAAAACATTTTCCTAAAGGGCTAAGCACTCTTAAAATTTTAAAGCAACACAATTAATACCTATCACTTAAAAACTTATTAAATTTCTATACAAGCTATGTTTAAACTTTCAGTTTTAATGATTAGTTTTGATTAAGGTTCGGGCTATAGACACCGACCAAATGTACAAAAAATTGTATGAAAACGTTTTGAGATAGCGTTCACGCAAAAAGAGAAAAATACTTCTAAGAAAAAGAGGTTTAAGCAGCTACTATTGACATTAATCTCATTGGGGATAGTTTACATTTTTTTACGATAGCTGGAAAAGTTTTTTGTTTATGGTAAATTGTTATTGTATAAATAAGGTACAAATTGCTCCGAATTAAATGATGCGTTACAAATATTTTAGTCCACAAAATTCGTGTCCTTAGAACCCTTAACCCTTAGTTTGACAATGTATCCTACATGATACATCACTTTCTACATTTTTTAATTTGAATTAGGCACCCTCTTGGGGGCTGGCTTTTAACCTATAGCATTATTCGAACCTTCTTTTTCAACATCTGTCTTTACTGTGGCTATTTACAAAGCAACACGTTCAGTATTAAGTTTATAAGTGTCACAGTGTGTTCTACCAAAACAACATGGCGTCACGTCGATTACATGTATGTTCTCTTTTATTTTTTTATTATTTGCTTATTATTTTTATTGTTTATAAAATCTACAATAGTGCCAAATTAGTTGGTATTATGATTGAGTGAGTCACGTTTTAGGTATTCTTATTTGCTACTTTGGCAGTGTATCCTACAGGATACACAATTTATAAAACCGATTTTCTTTTCATTTTCTCCCATGAAATTTTTCTTAACTATATAATATTTATGCATTTTACCCCCAAAAAAACTAAAATAAAAAATTTTTGTCAAAATTTTCAAATTTTTGATATGTGCCAAACTAAGGGTTAAACTTTAAATATGACAGTGTATGTACAGTGCAGTGAAACTCCGGTAACTAGACACGAGGATAACTCGACTCCACCGGTCCACATTTTTTTTCCAAAGGCTAGTCTAATGTTAATTTTAATGGTGAAAACCTTTTTAACTTGACACATATTACCATGAGCCTCCATAAAGCGACATCCACTTGCTATATTTTAGCCAACTTTTCGCTTCAGATATTCTTTTACATTGAAAAGAATTTTGGTTTCTGCGTCAGCACGTTCATTCTTTTCTGGAAAAACCAACTATTTTAGAAAACTATCCTTTGTAATTAAAGGAATCAGGGGATGTTAAGTCAGTCAACAATATGTGTTGTTGGTGCAGTCCTAATAAGAGCCCACAAATATAAGCTTTAGAACTATTCATCATCAAAATTTATTTTTATGTACATTTTACTTGCATTCTGCAGGGCATGTTAATGACAAAGATGAAAAACACTTGCCTTGAAAGTTGAGTTTAGCTAGCTTTTAATCAAAAAGTAATTGCACAACAGCAAAATTATCTTCAACCAGGAATAACAAAGTTCTATGCTCCATTTTAAGATGTGTTGCCAGATTTTGAAATAAAACATTTCAGTGAAAAATATCTATACTTTTCAGACATGTGGATGACTGATAATCGCTGGGACAAAGTTTAGAGATATTATTTTCCCATTATTTTGCTTTTTTTGTAATTTACATATTGCATACATACACACTCAAAAATAAAAAAATCTTGAGAAAAAAATCACTTATTTTCTTTTAAATCTAGGTTCCATAGATTGTGAAAACTGTGCCTATGGGACAGGGCATGTGGATGATCTTTCAATGTAATATTTTATTTTTAAGTGAATAATAATTATTGACATTGTTGATAGTCAGAATTATAGAACAAAAGACGCATAAAAATATTCCTAAACGAGATTTGTTGAAAATTAAAAACAAAAAGAGCAATCAGTATGGAACACAAATTTGCCCATTTTTGTAGAATCACCCATATTTGTTAGCTATAAATCTTTTGGAGATAACAGTCAGCAAACTTTTAACAAGCACTGATGAATGTTTAAATAAAACTTTCATCACTACAGACTTCTCGAAAGAATAATAATCAGTTGTTGTGATATTAATTTCTTTTCCAAAATAAAACTTCAGCAAAGTAAAAACATTGAGCATAAAGCAGGTGTTCAACAAACATGGAATTCAATTAATCGATACTAAAAACTCCGATATTTTAAGAAAAGTATCTTTCCCTGAAATGTCGATGATGTCACATTCTTACTATTTATTGTTTTTAAAGTTATTCTTCTCGATTAAACAGAATTTTTGATTTTCACACTCATATCCTTTGTATTAAAAAGTCTGATAAATCAATAAAGACGTAAAAAACACTTCACAGGGCTGATTTTATAATATGTTCGCTAATTTTTGATATTTTAATTTATCAAATGTTGTACTAAAGAGTAAGAATTAATTACTAATTAGTAGAATTGTATAGATAACGGTGCCTTAAATGTTTTGAAAAGATTATCAATAGAAAATCAAGAAAACAGTGCACTGATGAAAGTGCAAAAGCTGCACAAATTTAATTTAAGCTACAAATATCGCATGCCAGTAAGTATTGTCATAAAAAATAAACTTTTAATGTTATCTAGGACTAAAACATTAACTTTTTATTCCATTTAAAAAGAAAACTTATTTTTTTTTAGTTTCTAAGCGCGAAGAAGAAAGTCGTGCTGTCCCATAAAACTAAAATAAACATCAGAAAAGACAGCGATTAAAGTCAAGAACTAAAAATTTATAGTCAGCTTTTTTTTTACAGGTATTAAGCTTTTAAGATTATACAGGTGAGTTTTTGTCCCTTGCGAGTTAATCTATTTAACTGCCTACTTCTACATTCCTTGTGATTCTGAAATTTCTTATTTTTAAGGTATTGAGAAAAGGTAACACTTTTAACTAGAGAAGTTTAAAAAGCAGTTAAAGCGTTAATCGAAACGAAGGTTCCGAAAAAATGAATATGGTTTATGTTAAAATGTACATTTATAATTTGTAAAAGAAAACGATGCATAACATTTTTGAAAAAAATATTTATTGTTTAACACATACTTGTACGTATGCAAACTCCTGTTATAAAAAATACATGCAGAAAATCCAAGGACAGTGATAAAAATGGGTTTACATGAAACAAATGTGTTTTATTATTTTTTAATACCCATAGACATTTGCTTTTATGTAAAAATATTGGTAAATTTTAATTTCTCGTCGTTATTTTTTAACAAAGTAATCTTTAATGCCGAATAAAGGTAATAACTTCCTTAATTTTCTTTTCTTCTTTTATTATTTGTTACCACAAAGACTTTTATAATTTAATGCTATCGTGGTTCCAGAATCCCAGAAAAATAATTTTAAAAATGTTAAGAAATGTAAATTATATTATTATTATTATTATTATTATTATTATTATTATTATTATTATTATTATTATTATTATTATTTGTGAATTTATAAGGTTGAGACAGTTTGACTAAATGAATAAGCTATAAAACTTTCTTTTAAGAGTAAAAATTATCCGTTTTTGCTCTTAGTTTTTATATCTCAACAACAGTTTTCTGAGTACCCAAAATGTATCATCATTAATTAGATTCTTCTTTTTTTCCCCTAAGCGACTGAAAATTAAAAAGCAAGAAGTAAATCTTGTAAGTCTTAGCAAAAAAAAAAAAAAAATCCTATGAATTAGGAGAATTGCAACCTTTTCTGACGGCTTATGAAAACAAAAATCACACAAGGAAACTTGTTGGAGGATTTTTTTAAGATTAAATACTTTAACGATAATATTTCTAAAGGAGAGCGTTTATTTTCGGTGGAATGTTTCAAAAATTGAAGCATAAACATTCTTGAAAGATATTTTAAGAGGAGAACAATGTGTGCACTTTTGTATGCAGTGAAAAAATAAATAAGCTGGGATTTTGATTTCATGCTTCTTTTAAAAAAATTATTCCATAATGATACGTTTTTAAATTTTGTATTAAATGTATTGTTATATTTTTATACACATGAAACAGTAAATTCAAATATTTATGTATTTATGAAGCTTTCCTAAGGTCTATGAC
>JAXGGA010017756.1:0-23543 GCA_038373865.1 Uloborus plumipes | reverse complement strand
CTGTAGCAGCAATTCGTCTCGAGATCGGCCATGACTGCCTTGCTGCCCACCTTTTTAGGATTAACATATTTTCCTCGCCAAATTGTCCGTTGTGCAGGAAAGACGCAGCTATGGATGCTTTCCATCTAAATGAATGCATTGCAATCTCGGGCATCTGTATTTACGAGAGATATTGGGAGGCGAGCGACAAATTAATTGAACTGCAGTATGGTTGACCCTGACAGACTTTTAAATTGCTTTTCCATGTTTAAATTTTATGGTTTCAGAGTTTTAATCCTTTTCCTGCCTTTTACATTGTATGATGTTGCTTTACTTAGTCTTTTACATTTTATCTGCGTTCATGTTTTCCTTTTAAATTTTGCCTTTTATTGTTACATTCTACATTTTTGTATTTTAATTTATTATTATTGTTGTTTTTATACTCTCCACAAGTCTGTGTCAATGAACTGTTTTCAAGTACTTCTGCTGAAAATAAATCAAACAGATATATATATGGAACCCTCAAACTTACCAGAAAGGACGTCCCAAAAGAATCACAGAAGAAAAAATTTAAATTAGGAGAAATCTGTGCGTACCAAAGAGGGAAAGTCTGTCTAATGAAATGGATGCATAAGAAAGCTGTATCTCTCTTATTCACAAGACACAGCCCTATAATGAATGAAGTGCCATCTTGCAAGGATGAAGTCAGAAAGATAAAATAATACCACAGGATGTGTTGATGGAATGGATTAGCATCTCACCAATTATCCAGTCCCAAAGAAGAGAGGAAAGAAATATTACAAAAAACTATTCACCTTTTAGATGTGTCATTGTGGAATGCATTCGTGTTATACAGAAGCATGGAGGAAAACACTCGCATTTGAATTTCAAACTTGATATAATTGATCGCCTGATTGAAAGACACGGTAGTAAAAAAATAGGACGACCAGGAATTCTGCCCAATCCCTTACGATTGTTGGAAAGGCACTTATTAGAAGTGATTGCTCCCAGCGACAAAAAACTGAGACCAACGAGGCAGTGCTTCGTATGATATTTTGTGTTGAGTGTGCTGTTCGCACACTCGAGTCAATGAACTGTGTTCAAGTGCTTCTGCTGAAAATAAAACAAAAAAAAATGTTAGAAAACATTTAGAAATACCTGCAATATGAGAATATGAATGAAAGCGTAAGCCTCATTAGAGGTTCCATTGTTCCATTTGTTTTATGTTCTCAAACATATCGTAAAGTCGGGTTACTTGGACCCTAAGGGGTTACTTGAGCCCATTACAGTAAAATGATAAATCTAGGTTTGGTACTTATTAGTTGAAGACTTGCACGTAGTTCCTCGTTTCTCCTCTAGGTAGAAGCACTCTGCAGTCTCTAATGCTAGTACCAAACCCAGATTTTATCATTTTACTGTGGGCTCAAGTACCCTCCTTGTGGGTCCAAGTAACCCGACTTTACGGTAAAACAAATGGAATGCCTCAACAGCAGTGCACAAAAAAAAAAAAAAAAAAAAGAGTGGATCTGTTTTCTTTCGTACAGTTTCCATGGATACGACGCAAAATTTCTAAACTTGATACGCCTATTTAAAAGTAACCGAGTATAGTAGCATATAAATTTGATTTTTTAAAAATATATAAACAAATAACTTTGTATAACGATGAGCAATTTTATTTATTTCTTTATTTATTTTATTATTCTAAAAAGCACCTAGAAATCTACATGCAGCTCTGGGTAATATAACTGATTTTTAACTTGCAGTATTCGTTATATAAGTATCAGCCTTAATGATCAGTACTCAACAATATTCCAACACAGAATGTTGCTAATTAAGTTTGTGTATACAAAGTTTATCGAAAATTAAATAAACCGTTACTTGATGAAGTATAATAACAGAAAAAACCCCTGTTTTTACAAGAGAGAAAAGGCAAGAATTGTGAACCCAAATAAAATTCTTTTTTACAGAAAATATGATAAATCAATTTGTCGTCTATTTTGTTTTCGACGGTTGATCTATTCACTTCACTTCACTACATGCGCCGGTCAATGCTTCTATCGCGTAATAGAGAGGAAAAAACTAAATTTTATTATATTTTAGTCGTAATAGTTATGCTAGAAATTCCCTATTTCTTTTTCTTTGAGGAATTCTATTTCTACAAGAAGCAGTAGAACAAGTGCTCATTACTTCGAAAATCTACTTTTAAGTTTTAACGCAAGAGGCACAGGCAAATTTTGAGCAAATTATTGAACATTTTCGAGAATGAAAAATGAATTTCAATAAATCAATTTAAAAGTTCTTTGGTAGTTAGTACAACACTTTTACTCTTGATTTTTATTGTACGAACTCTGCTATTTTTAGAAATAATAAAAATCTTTGCAGTTTACTTCATTTTTAAACTTTTTAAATTGAAAATCATAAAAAAAGGCCAGAATTTGAGAGAGTGTCACGTCTGTGATTCATGCCGTCTGAGATTTTCTCCAAAGAGTTATTCATTCTTTTGCTTCAAGATGGCAAAAGTTAATAATCAAGGAAATACTAAACTACGATAACGCATTGGAATCATTCAAAACTATCACACCATCAACCAATAAACTATTTTGTCTCATTCCTTCTCACAAAATATTACCCCCACAAACTTATTCTGTGACTCATTCGATTACTCCCACGTCTTGTCTCCAGAAAAGAATAATTAAACACTCTATTTCCCCCTACAAATTAAATCTGAGAGCGCGAGGAGCGATTGACAGAGAAATAAATTAATTTCATTACGGCTCAGGCGAGACAGTTATGCTTCAGAATTAATCGTCACTCCTCCAAGATGACTAATTCAATTTCTTCAAGCGCACTTGTAGACTTCCGCTTCTTCGTTCCAGCTCTATTACTGCACGTCGGTTTTCTGTCAAACTCCCCTGTCTTGAGGCCTCAGATTATCTAAGATAGGTTTCTAAACATAGCAAAAAAAATCCTTTTTTGTCATTTAATTGCTTTTATTTATTTATTCTTTTGACATGAGTTAGGATTGAAGCAATTAAATTGAAATAATGACCTGTGAACCGGACAAATACGTGGGCAATTTCAATCTTGTTCATTGCAACAACAATGCAATATATATTGAAAAATTATGCGTGGTAAGATGGATTGACGGGATGGGGGGGGGGGACTTAACCTCCCCCCCCCTCCCTACTTTTTCTCCAACATTTTTTCTCCAATGAGACAATGAGCCCAGTTTAAATCTTTAATATCATTTCTGGGGATGGAAATATCTTTTCAACTTCTGATCTTGTTATTGAGCATATTGGTAGTGTTTAATTTTGACCTGCTTTTGAGGACGTTTACTCTTTTCTCTTTTGGCAATTAATTTATCTTTCCATCTGCAATCAAATGTTTTAAGTGACTGGAAATTACTCTTCGCAAGAGCACTTTTACTGCTTTAAATATTTAATTATACAGGGGATCCAAAGGTCAATCAACCTGTTATAAAATATTGCATATTTTAAAGCCTGTTATTCTTTGTAATGCAATGCCAATTGTTATCCAGGCTGTTTTTAGCTTTCCACACGAAATTATGTCGACAAAAGTAGGAATTCCCATTTGAAAATTCAGACTTTGTGTTTATTTCATTTTGTATATAGCCCCCTATCAAAATTTCGCTTACATAGTTTTGAAGAAGGCTTTTAATCCACGTGAGCTGACACCTTTCTTTTTTTCTTAGCAATTATCGCAACCGAATAATTAAGAGTGTTTGGGTTTTTTCGATGACTGTATGATTGTGTTTCGTAACTTTAAATTATTTTTTTATATATTTATCTTTACCGCGAGCGTGTTTATTATTTTGCCTTATAGATTTTATAGGATTACAACGTATGCACATCGCATAAGGTGAGAAATTGAATTGAAACGGGCCTAAACATCATGCTGGATTTTAAAAACACTGGAACCTGTATGTAATTATGTATGTGTTTGTTCAGTTTCATATTTATCTACCATTTCGCATTATTTCTTTCTTGTCCAGCTGATGTAGTAAAAACTCACACTTATAAAAACAAGTTTCTTTACTCTCTCACCATATTCAGATATTTTCTATAAAATTTATGTAATGCTGTAGTGTTTGCTTTGGAGAATCTTTTGAAATTTACTGGTGGTTAACGGCTAAAGTTAAAAATGTACTCTAAAATATGAATGATAATGACTGCAGGATATTAATCCTCCACAATGCGTATAAATACAGATACTGCATATTATTATGAACCAAATAATTTGATGAGTTATAGGAAAAAACTTTCGGAGATATGTTTAGATATATTTATTTATTTATTTTTGTGTTCGCCATTCCTGATTACTTTTCATGTACAATCATAGAAAAAAAAACGAAACACTCGCTCGTATTCGAAGACTATTAACACTAGAGACACGTGTAATATGTTATTTTTTCAGGAATAATGTGCTCTATAAATTTCTGTTGGTAAATTGTATTTAAGGGGTCGTCTTCATATAAAAATCGGCATCAACTTTAAAATTTTCTATGAAAACCTCCCTTTTTTATCACATATTTGTGATCAGCAACATCATTCAACTTTGTATACCAAATCGTTTTAAATTTCCTCCAGCCGTTGCTTCACAATTGAACTGAGAAAAAACCGTCCCGTAATGTTAAAAATATTTTGGATACTTGGGCATATAATACCTATACCACGATAGGTACGGCAAAGTTTGTTTTTTTGTATCAAAGTATGAACCAACCCAACAATAAAAACGTCATTGACTTCCGCTCAGATAAAATTTTTAATTTTTTATGAATTATGAAATTAATATTTAAAAAAATGATGATCTGGGACCATTTTATGTTTTGATGGAGAAACAATCTAGAAGGAGTTTCAAAGGAGAATCCAAAATGGGAGCTCAAAATATCCAGTAGTTTTTGAGATATGCTAAAAGAACCATTTTTAGGGACCATATACAACTGTGCAAACTGAAACAATAGCAGAGAATTTCTATGTAAAGAAAGAGGAATATCTTAACCACCAGTTGCAGAACGTGCTCAGCCTTTTTATATAGTACAGTCGACGCTCGTTATAACGACCACTCGTTACAAAGACCATCCTAATGTAACGACCGATGAGAAAACCCCCGAACGTATCCCAACATGCTCTATGTTCTACCTCTTATAGCGACCACTCGTTATAAAGACTGCTTTGTAGGACGGAGACGGTCGTTATATCGAGCGTCGACTGTATTTAGTTTTCAACAGTTGTATTATGTTGAAAGCGAAACGGTAAATAAAACTGCTGAATATATTTTAAAACTGGTAGACAATCCAATTTTTATCCATTAGTGAGAAGTCTGCAACAATTCAGATAACTTTTACGTGGATACTTTATTTTCACAGAAAACTGTGATATCTCTGAAGGTTATTTGGAATAATTTGTGACGATTAGACTTTTTTTTTTAATTGTGAGCCACGGTTTTAACATTTTTGCCAATCCTAATACAGTAGTTCATATAAATACAAGCGGTTACTTTTAAGTTGTTTCCTCTCTCCAGAAGTTTTGTGCTGCATGGGTTACAGCGTAGCTAAAAGTATGCATCTATCTTTGTTTAATCAAAAAGATAGAATGTTGCGTTTTTCCCTTGAGCTCTACACAGTAGGGTTTACTCTTCCAAATTAAAAAAAATATTATAACTTTAACAAAACTCGAGATTTTTTAATTAATTACGAAAAGCAAACGGATTATTGCAAGTAGCTTTAGGTAATTTAATCGAAAAATATGATTTGTCTATTCTTTGTAAATTTCGACCTTGAAAGTAGCATTTTACATGTGGTGGTGGTCCCTAAATCTTTGGTCGGTCATAACTTTTGTTCTACTGGTCCTAAAGTGATACCGCTTGGTACCCAGCATACTTTTGGCCCGCCGTACCTAATTATGTAACCAAATGTAGGGGTTCCCATATGAAAATTCAGACTTTGAGTTCATTTCACTTTATATATAGCCCCTTATCAAAATTTTACTCACATAGTTTTAAAGAAGACTTTAATCCATGTTAGAAGACACCTTTCTTTTGTTCTTGGCAAGTATAGCAGCCGAATAATTCAGAGTGTTTCGGTTTTCTTTTCTATGACTGTACCACTAACTGGCAATTCGAGTACCACCAATAGTACGCGTAATATAGGTTGCGAAACGCTGTTCCTAGCTATAGACAAAAACTTAATTTGCAATGTACCGCCAACTCGGCTATTTCGATCCATGGGCAGCTGTTTCGAGCTAATTATGCTCTCATTAGCACGGAATACGAAAGTAGTCAAGTTGGAGGCAAAAAACTGCTTTATAAAAGCTTAATTGTTTTATTCGATTCGGAGCTTTCAATGATAGAATTATTCGATTACGATAAACAACAAAACTCCAATTTCTTCTGAGCTTTGTGAGAACTTCAATATGATGAACCTGTCAGTGATGCCGGATTTTTTTGAGACCTTTAATATTTCAGTTAGACATTTTTATTTATTAAGACATTATCTTGAATTATCTTAAGACTCATTGCTTTTATATGCTCCTTCTCATCTATATGTAACTGGATGTATGTTTGTTCCTTATACAAATCCAGTTTTCGTCGGATTTTCATCAAACTTGTCACAGAGGTTTATTGATAGCTCTAGAGTTCCCATAGGCGAGGTTTTGAAGTTGGAAAAAAATCGAAAAAGCTCAAAATTCAAATTTTTTGCCTTAAAATAACAATTTTCTTTTAATTTTGAATAGATAGAGTTATTGAGATAAGTGTTTAAGCAGAAAAATGGATAAAATTGAACACATTTAAATAGGGGTATTTTCCAACAAAGATTACGATTAACAATGAATTATCCATTTAAGGCTTATCTATTTCATTTTAGCATAAAATAAGTTGAACATAATGCAATATCGGGCAACGCTGGGTTCTAAGCTAGTTAGTTACATTAATGTTTCTACAAAAATTGCTCTTCGATTGAAGTAAGATTCTCACTATTATGTTATTACCAGTTTAGAATAAATCTATTATATATTTTCACTGTGACGACGTTGAGCGAATTGTATAATAGTTTCCATAACTCTCTCATAAACGGGCGCTCCTGCCTAAGCATCGATAATAAATTACTGATCTACAAATTATATCTAAGACCATTACTGAACTACGCATGCCCCATTTGGTGTTTGACAGCAGTCACCAACTTCAAAATTTTATCCTCAAGCGAGCACCTAATGCTCAGGACAATCACTAATTCCGCCTGGTTTATTCGGAACGAAGCCATAGAGTTCATTCACTCTCTCAAATTCTTCATGTTTAAACTTTCGCAGAAATTCTATGACAAAATCCAGTTTGTGGAAAATCCGCTCCTTAACCGCTTCCCTAACATATTTCTTTGAAAAAAAATGGAAAAAAATAATCATATTTTTTTTATTTGATTTAAAAAAACAAAGAAATGTAACAAACAAAATATGTAGGTTTTGAATTGAATTTTTAATATTTTATAGGTGTAAAACCATTTAGCTTCACCCGAGTTTTCTCGGGATAATAATTACCTGCAACTCATACGAGCCCGAGATAACTCGGGATAATCAGGCAAGCGGTTAATGAGCTACCTTCTTATGATCACAGCGATCCGATACCCAGGCGAAGACCAAGAACTGTTCTTAATTTTTATTCAGCACCCTTTCAGCAATAATGTAAATTTTTTCCCTTTTTAAATTTTTTCTCATCCCTTTTATTTAACCTTTTGAATATCTATTATCCAACGCTCTGACTGAAGTGTAATACCCATTTTTTCTCCCTTGGTTAGAAGAGGATCTGGCACCTTCCCTCTCTTGGCGCTGCGGCGCTACGTCTCGGCATAACATCGCCGGCTTAACAACCGACCAATCTTGGCTCACCACTGCTTCCCTGGGCTTGCCCAATCAGCCTCCACCTTCCTCCTTACGATTTTTCCATCTAACCCCTCATCAAAGTCAGCTCCACTCGACAACATCACACAGGAGATTACAGGCGATACGCCTAAGCGCTCCATAATAAAACCCATTGTCATTGTCAATAGTTTCCTCCAGAAATCGCTCTTCCTGCATGGGTGAAGAGGGCACAAAAGAAGGTTACATTTGGATGTTTCAGAAAATATGGTTAACGAAATACAGTGTCCTCCAATAATGAAATCACTGAATTATAAAATCAGCCGCATTAAAAAAATCAAATCTGGAAGAATAGAATCATTCTTTTCATTAAGTTTTGAAGAGTACATGACAAAAAAAAAAAAAAAAAAAAAAGGGTGGGGGCTCTTGTCTGAATAAAACCAGAATTTTCTTTCTCCTCGAGATTACAGCGGTAGACAGTTCATATCATTCAGTTTGAGCAAAAATAGTTCGCTAGTAAAACATGCCTAAACGTCAAGATTTAAGAATGATCTTTACTTTCAAATTCTGTTTCTCAAACAACAATGAGTCAATATTTTAAAACCCTTGTGTAGTTTAAAAGTGTACTTTTTACTTATGTTAAATTCGAACTGTGTTTTAATAAAAAAAATTGTATTTTTATTTTCTTAGTGTAAACTTTTAAACCTTTTCTTTTTGTAATTTTATACATGCCGGTTTATAAAATCAGCCGCTTAATAAAATCAAATATCCTTGGAACAAATGCGATTTTATTACGCGGCGGGCATGTACAGTAACCCCTCGTTTTTCGTAGTACGTATTTTTTGCCTCATAGACCTAATGTTTAAATCCCCTAGCAGCCTATGTGAGCCTATGTGTAGTACATCAAGGAACCTCTGTGCCAAGTTTGATGAAAATCCGACGAAAACTTTTTTTTTGGATTTGGAAACGAACAAACATACATATATTCAAATATTCCTTCATCCGTTTTTATTATGTACTAGCTACTTGGCCCGGCTCTGCACGGGATCTATCGTGAGGAAAAATTGCATGTCAATTAACGTGTGTGTCTAAAAGTCCCGATTAAATTAAAGTCAATAGTTTGCTATAAAAATCAAAAGCAAGAATTTTTTTTGTTTATGTTCAAGATAAAAAAAATGGCAACACCTTTTTCTCATTAATAATTTATTTCACCCTATTTTATTTCTTTTACGCTCTTGCAGACGATTTTTATAAATCCAATTTAAAATGGATATTTCCAAATTTAAAAATGCCCATATCTTATTTCAGGGTGGAGATATCACTTAGTGGTTTTTGAAACTTGGAAGGAAACTTTCCAAAAGTTTTTTTTTTGTGTTCTTTCGAATGAGACCTAGATCGAGCAGATCCGATAAGTATTTCGCTAGATAGAGCCATTTTGAAGTCCGTTATTCGAAATTCGAACGGATAGGTACTTTTTTTCCCGCTCAAAAACCACCCTATGATCCTTCCCGGGTGCCCAAGTATCCCCTGCCTAATTTCGTCCAGATCCGACGTAAACTGTGGATTTGTATAAGGTACACACACGCACATAAACATACAGAATCTTTGTTTTTTTTATATGAATAGATATTTAATCCTGTTCTTGTGTTTGCCTCGAAGAGCATAATCTTTTGACATCTACTGGTGGCTAACAGCTAAAGTTAAAAATGTACTCTAAACAATTAATAATAATGAATGCAGGATTTTACTCCTCCACTATGCATATAAATACAGGTACTGCATATTATTATGAATTAAAATAATTTTATGAGTTGTAATAAAAAAACTTTCTGTGGTATGTTTAACTTTATTTAGTTTTTCTCTGTTCGCCATTACTGGTTATTTCTCGTGTACCACCAACCACAGGTTGATATACGCTGTTCTTAGCCGTAGACAAAAACTAGATCGTTTTACTTAATACGGAGGTTTCAATGATTGGATTATGCTAATATACGATAAACAACAAAACTCTGATTTCTTCAGAAATTTGTGAGAACTTCAATATGGTGATCCAATCAGTGATGCCAGATTTTTTTAAACCTTTAGAATTTAAGTTAGACATTTTATCTTGTATGTTTCGTAAGACTCATTGCATTTATATGCTTCTTCTCATTATTAATATTAATTCAGTCAATTCACAAACGTAAACTGCACTTGATCGATCGCAAATACCTGAATATTTCTATTTGTAAATGTACAAAAAGAAAAATAAATTCTACAAAAATTACTCTTCGATTGAGTAAGATTCTTACTATTTTTTACTACCAGTTTAAGAATAAAGTTATTGTGTATTTCCACTGTGACAACGTCGGGCAGTGTGAACGTATCTCTAACATGTCGTTACAGCTCCTGCAACCGCTCTTCCTGCATAGGGGAAGAGCGCATGAGAGAATAAAATCTGCTGCAAGAGTCAAAATACGGTGATTCTTCAGTTAATAGTCCAGTCACTTTAGCCAAAAAAAATGTGTTTCTTCGGAATAATTTTAACCTAAAGTTTTTCTTCGCACAGAGCTTTGTTATATCATTGTGAGTGACCCCTCAAAAGTACCCGACATTTTGGTGTACGCTTCGACCCTTTGGGGGGGGGGGACTGGGGGAGAGCGAAAAAAGTTATTTTCAATATATATTACGCAAGTGGGGTGTCATTTTTTATGTATTTTGTACGCTGAACCGAATGAAAGCATAATAAAGTTGATATGTACATCTAAAAATCAAAAATCTGGTTAAAGTTTTTAAATATTTTTTGAGTTAGAGGGATTTTATGAAAAATAAAGAATTAATTTTTTAAGTGTTTTGTTTAAAAAAGTCCGTGAACCAAAATCCGTAAATCAAAATGAGCGTAGCAGAGGACAGCTAGGGGTGAAAGGGCAGGTGGTTGGAATGTTGAAAATATTAGTTCACCCGTCTCTGCGGCTTTACCCCCCCCCCCCTCTCAACTCAGTCGTCTTAGGGTTCAGTGTTTTATCGTTCGCGTTACTGAGAAGTGCGTTCAATTTTGTGCTCTGTTTTTAAAACACGTGTTCCCTGCGTGTGTATAGTACTTCAAATGACCACGTTGTGTGCAATCTGTGGAAACGCTTTACTGTGTAAAAGCACAAGAGACAAGATGGAAAAGTTTCATTGTTTGCAAATAAGACTTCAATTGAACTTCACGTGGATTGCAGTAGGGACTATATCGGTAAAACAAGTATAGCAGCATTTAAAAGAAAATGCGATGCTGAAGAAGCAACCTCGTCACCTAGTCCTACTAAAACCAGAATGCGAACGGCATCGTATTTTAATTTCAAGGAATGTTGCTTTTTTTGTAGAGACGAAGCTGTTGTGGATAAAGAAAAGAAGAAGCGCAAAGAGTTCCAAAAAAAAATAAATAAATGGTTTCAACACTCGAATTTAAAATTACTGTGAAGAAGATGATACAAACAGGAAATGATGATTTGGCGAAAGTTGTTAGGCAGCGTATCATTTATGAAATTAATTTGGTTGCAGCTGATGCCAGATATCATGCTACTTGCTTGGTTAAGTTTTCAACGAAAGCATCAGAGGTGCCTCCAGGTCGTCCAATAGAAGATGGTGTAGTTGCCGCTATGGATATGATTTATTCCTTCATTGAGACAAATGATGATTGTCAGTTCACCCTTTCTGAACTAAAAGACGTACTTAATGATTTAAACTGGAAGCCTGATGATAAAACCATTAAGAAAAAACTTGCTGAGAGGTACGGTTATAGGCTCGTGATTACCAACAAAAAGAAAGGACCAACTATTCTGTGCTTTCGAGACACAAATTATAGTTTGTTATCCAAAGCATGGTATGAAAATAGAGGATCTGATCCAGAAAAGGAGCTATTGAGAGTCATAGAGAAGGCAGCGGAGATCATTCGTCAATATATACGCTCTGCAGTATATTAGGTAGATACATATCCTCCCAGTACGAAATTATTCTCTGACATCAATGCCAGTGTACCCAAGTCATTGTTATTTCTAATAGAAGAAATCGTTATTAAAAATAGAAAAGGCTCTGTAGAACATTTACAAAAGAAATTACACTGCTATCTGTCATGCCTGTCTGCAGTTCGTCCTCGGTCATTCATATCGCCCCTCCTCCTTGGAGTAACTGTTCATTTCCATAGATACTTTGGTGCCAGACGTCTGATAGACATTTTGTCAAGCTTAGAATTCTGTACTTCCTACAAAGAAGCACTTCTGTATGAATCAATCTGTATGAGCTCCACCAGGGTGGAGTGGATTTATGGAGCTTTTGACAGATCGTAAAGAATACTATAAATCACGTGTCATGTACTTACCATTCATAAACCAACCTCCAAGTAATTATGACACAATTTACAGTATATTGCTGTATATTCTTGAAGATGGTTTTAAATATGGTCACACTAGCTGTGTAAGTAACATTTGACTAACCTCTATTTATTAAAGCAAGGGAAATTGTTGATTCAGCCGATAAAAATTCACGGGTCTCCAAAATAATTGTGAGACTAGGAGGTTTTCACATATGCATGTCTTTTCTCGGTTCAATTGGCTTTATCATGACTGGAAGTGGTCTCAAAGAAATAATGAACACTATTTACGCCTCTCATTCAGTTGACAATAATTGACAAGACAAGTTTACTCTCGAGCTATTAGAGCTCATACACTTTTGCAAATAGCTCTATCTAAAACAATTTTCAGTGAATTGCCTTTGACAAGTGATGAAAAAAATTTCATGGACATTTACCTCAAGAAGTTCATAAAACAACACCTTCATTTTCTGAGGTGGAAGAATTAAGGATACTTAGTGATGTGAAAAGTAAATTTCAAATTAATGTTCCAATTTGAAACACAGAGGGCCAACTTCATAATCTTGGATCCAGTATTTGGATATAATGTTAATCCTCAAAGAGTTTATAAGGGCTGAGAGGATAGGTGATTGGACGTCATATTTGACTGCAATTAAGAGAATGTTACCCTATTTCCATGTTGCGGGACATTTTTTGTACGCCAAAAGTGCCCACTTGTTTGTGCAAGACATGGAAATGTTAGAATTATCAATGGATGAAGGCACTTTTAAAAAGTTTATGTGTGGATGCCGAAAGTTAGAGAATACACTGTTCTGTAGCATGTGGAAATTGTCATGGATAGTCTTGCTTAAATGCTGCACCAATGGACGAAATCTCTGAAAGTGATGTTATCATTGGTACCGAAGAAATAGAAGTGATGGACGGGATAGACATATGTAATGTACCGAACAGGTTTTCTACAACCAAGAACAGGTGAGAGAAACTATCAACACTTTGCAGTTTCAAAAAAGAAAATTTTTTCTTGTAATATAATGATGTATGTCTACTGTTCTAATGATATTTTTCTAATGTACGTTAACGCTCAACTAAATTTTTACTACAAAACATTCTTGGTTACGTATGTGACACATGTGACTTTTTTACATAAAAAACCCGCCTCACTAAGAAACTATTAACTATATTAACATGATACTGTTTTCATTCGACTCAGCGTGAAAAATATACAAAAATAGACACCCCACTTGCTTAGATACTTAAAACATGATTTTTCGGCCCCCCTGCTTCCCCCCTTAAAAAGGGGGGAAGCGTACAGCATAATGTCGGGTACTTTTGAGGTTTTACTTAGAACGACATGAAAATGCTCTATGTCAAAAAAAACTTCGGGTTAAAATTATTCCGAAGAAAAATGCTAAAGTTACTGGACTATAAGTAATCAAACGAAATACAGTTACCCCTCGTTTTTCGTAGCATGTATTTATTGCCTTATAGACCAAGTGTTTAAATTCCCCTTAGTAGCGACCACCCAACCCCTCCGAACAGCCACCAAATGGGTTCATCATTTCAAAACTTTTTAAAAATATGTTCTCTTCCTGTTTCTAATCTCCAGCCATTTGGCTCAAGATCCGCTTAGGGGGATCTTATCGGCTGTTAATGGATTGGCGACAAATTTGAAGCAAAAATTTAATTCACGTTTGTTCATTTGTAGGTCAGTGATCTTTAAGTGAAACAATCTCAAAAAGTGTTTCTATGAATCTGAAGAATCTCAATGAAACTTCTGTACCAATGGAGAGCGGAAAATCGGAGAGAGAGATAATACAGACGACATTCGGGCGATTCCGAATCCTTCCATCACGAAGCAGCAGTTGAGTGGTTTGATAATTGAAGGGGCAAGTATATATAGGTGATTTGTGACAGTTGATACGTATAGAAAAATGTGAAAATCTAGGTTATTTTTAGAAAAGACACACGTCTACTAGTTACAGAAAGGGTTGGCAACTAAGAATATTACCCCGTTTAACACGTTGAGAAAAATCCATTAAAAAAAAATAAGGCAGCATTTTTTCGTAGCGCTTTTTCTGGAAATTAAAAAAAATATCACCACATCACCTTTATCCATCTGCCCCTTTGATTGCAGTCCCGACTGAAGCAGGGGCTCCCCGGAGGTCAATATAATAAAACTTCTAATATAATACCATTTTCTTTTCAGAAAAGTATCAAACTTAAGTTTAAGCTTAAAAAATTGTGTTATACTTGTGTAAAATCTGTACCTCGGAACCAGACTAACGTAAGTCCTTTTTTGTAACTTCTCAGGAGAAGGGAAAAACGATCATCGGACATATGCAAAGGATAGGATTCGCGCTCTTTTGATGCTGCTAAATAATTGGAAGGGATTTGTTTTATAGAATACCGTTCTCATGGGTCGATGCAGAATAAGATTCTACATACAATTCATTAATAAAGTGGAAATCGCCATTTTTGGATTTTCGTCGTTCTGGTTTTGAGGTACAGAAATTAGATATCTTAGAAGATAGCTCGCAATCGTCATGTAATCGCTTTAAAGCGGCCACCGACTCTGTGCGGCCAACATATCACGGAATGGAGGGGTAGACGTTTGGAGAGGTTTTACTGCACTTGATATTCACAGTAAAATGGGGGAAACTCTCAAAATCCCCGAGCGTTGCCCGAAATAGTCTGACGTTTCGGAATTTTTAATGCACTTTTATTAGTTTCACATGTGGGTTAGTTCATTTGTTTGTTTGTATGTGTGTATGTAACTCTGGAATAAAAGATAAAATTCACGTTCTTTGCAAATATAAAAGTAATAATTTTGTAAGAAAAGCAGTCAAAAACTTTGTATAATTAATGAAGTTAAAAATACAAGACAACGTATTCAAAAGTACAAATAAAATATTAAAAAAGAGTTTGAAAACTCTAGCAAATAACTATTTCGGGGCTATTACAAATGAAGCCCCATCATCAGAGCGAAAAGAGGATGGTTCAACTGACCACAGTCAAGTGAACAAGGAATGCGAGACACACGAAGGTAAATACACAGAACAGAAAGAGTAGGTCCGCAGAAACTGTTACATCATGGGTCAAAGAGGACAACTGCACAACAAAGATTACGTCACAGACGAAAATTTTTGAAATAAAAGATTTCCAAATGTTAGGGAAAGGAGGGGTGCTAGACAGATCGTTGGGGCTTCATTTGTAATAGCCCCGAAATAGCTATTTGCTAGAATTTTCAAACTATTTTTTAATATTTTATTTGTACTTTTGAACACGTTGTCTTGTATTTTTCAATTCATAAAAGTAATATACTTAATTCTAAAAGGCGAAACTATATTACATGTTGATGTTTTATAAGTGTTTCAGTTGTTTGTATGTAACTCTGAATAAAAGATAAAACTCGCGTTCTTTGCAAATATAAAAGAAAAGATTTAAGAGCCGTTTTTTTTTAAGAATCAGGCAGTCAAAAAACTTGACATTTTTGATTTTGCTGAAAATTTCAGAATATGGTCTTTATTTAAAATTATTAAACACGTGTTTTTTTATTTTTTCAAAAAAAAATTTTTTCTTTCCGTTTTGGGAGGTCAAAGTTGGACTTTGCTCTTTTTTTCAATAAAAACATGCCAACTTAGATGAGCCAATACTTTTTGCTTTAGGAGTGAACCGTGGAACTGACAATTATTTTGTGTTCTACTATATCCCCACTAACTGTAAGTACATAAATATTTGTGGACGACTCTTGGCACAAAAGGTCAGAGGTCACTCAAAGTTGGACGAAAAATAGTTTTTTAATGCAACTTTGACCGACCAAATCTTCTTGTGGAAACGGTGCACCACGGTAGTGTATATATCAGTAAATACCCACCAAAGAGTAGTATCCAAAAACATAAAGATATGTGTGGTTGATATTTTGCTTATCGAAATATTTGACTCTGAATTTGCAGAAATCGCAAAATCACGTGACTTTGAGGGTCATTATCTCCTTGCAGCATGAGTGACCAGATACAAAACTAGTTGGAGTAGAAGCCTTTCTTGTCCTAGAAATACAATCCGTTAGCAAACCTATGGCTACTCTTTCAGTTTTTGCATAATTCTTCTCTAAACTTTGAAAAATGAGTGTTTTTCGGCGTTAAGGAAAAAGGCTAATTACCTGTTTTAAAATAGGTATTGCTATAATTTGTAGCATTATTATATCCCAACTTTCTAACTAGCTGAAATGGCATCTAATGATGGTTATGCAGTTGAAACCAAATTGAAAATGAATTGTCGAAAATACTCAGTATACGTCAAAAACCATATTTTTTTATTTGTCCAGGCGACGTTTTTTTTGTTACAGCTCTTTATTCCGTTCGGTTCCGACATGGTAAGCAATTTATGTACTTCTTGTCGTTCTAGTTGCTGTAAAACAGGAAAGCAATGTATCTTAAGTCTGATATAAAGCAATATATCCTGTCATATCAAGTTTATAATGCTAAAAGAATATTTTGAAATGGACAATAAACACAATAAAAAAAAAAAAAACTTCTGTTAAGCTGTGCCCTCTTGGTCGATGTTGTGAATGTCATCAAAAACTCAACTTTTTCACAAATAAGAAGCCCCTTTAGCAGAATGTCACTTCTTAAAAATCTTGGTACATTAAAGCCCCATGGTGCAGGCCTGGAAATTTTTGATGACATTCATGACATCGAGCAAGAGGGCTCAGCTGAATAAGTAAGTTTTTTTTTTTTAGATTAGGTCTATTATCCATTTCGAAATATTCTTTTACATTAAAAACTGGATATGACAAGAGAAATTACTTTATATCAGACTTAAGATACATTAATTCCAGTTTTACAGCAACTAGAACGACAAGAAGTACATAAATTTGCTTACCATGTCGGAACCGAACGGAATAAAGAGCTGTAACAAAAAAAAAAAACGTCGCCTGGACAAATAAAAAAATATGGTTTTTGACGTATACTGAGTATTTTCGACAATTCATTTTCAATTTGGTTTCAACTGTATAACCATCTTTAGATGCCATTTCAGCTAGTTAGGAAGTTGGGATATAATAATGCTACAAATAACAGCAATACCTATTTTAAAACAGGTAATTGGCCTTTTTTCTTAACGCCGAAAAACACTCATTTTTCAAAGTTTAGAGAAGAATTATGCAAAAACTGAAACAGTAGCCATAGGTTTGTTAACGGATTGTGTTTCTGGGACAAGAAAGGCTTCTACTCCAACTAGTTTTGTATCTGGTCACTCATGCTGCAAGGAGATAATGACCCTCAAAGTCACGTGATTTTGCGATTTCTGCAACTTCAGAGTCAAATATTTCGATAAGCAAAATATCAACCACACATATCTTTATGTTTTTCGATACTACTCTTTGGTGGGTATTTACTGATATATACACTACCGTGGTGCACCGTTTCCACAAGAAGATTTGGTCGGTCAAAGTTGCATTAAAAAACTATTTTTCGTCCAACTTTGAGTGACCTCTGACCTTTGTGCCAAGAGTTGTCCACAAATATTTATGTACTTACAGTTAGTGGGGATATAGAAGAACACAAAATAATTGTCAGTTCCACGGTTCACTCCTAAAGCAAAAAGTATTGGCTCATCTAAGTTGGCATGTTTTTATTGAAAAAAAGAGCAAAGTCCAACTTTGACCTCCCAAAACGGAAAGAAAAAATTTTTTTTTGAAAAAATAAAAAAACACGTGTTTAATAATTTTAAATAAAGACCATATTCTGAAATTTTCATCAAAATCAAAAATGTCAAGTTTTTTGACTGCCTGATTCTTAAAAAAAACGGCTCTTAATACCTACTAAATGCTCACCTGTATTACATGTTGATGTATTATAAGTGTATATGTTCAAATTAACCGAAACATTTTGGGAGAGCAATTTCAAATTTCAATGCGATAAATAACGAGTTCAGCCGTTTGTAACAAATTGAATTTTAGTTAGAACTATGGAAAATATTTACAAGCAAACACATATCAAAAAAGGATCATATTCGACATCGACGATCCAAATCAACAGTTAGAAAGCATCTGATTTAAACAGCTACTCGAAGTTCGACACAACATCGACGGTTCAAAAAGCCACAATTCTCCAAGAAGCCCCGAGGTTAAAGCAACGACCTCTTTTTCGAAACGCCGTGCTGCCAGCATCTCATTGAAACTTCTTGAGTGCTCGCGACATCATGTAAACTTAGCGGATATTCAATAGTTTTGAAAATCAGAGGGAAATCGGTTCGATCAGTGGTTCTCAACCTTTTTACGGCCATCGCCCCCTTTACGAATGAAATTTTTTTTCGACGCGTTATGTTAAAGGTGAAGGGGTGTGCGAAAAGATGTTTAAAATTTAAAATAATTTCCTTCCGGAATTTTACAAAACGGTTACATTTTTCCTCATTAGTCATTATTAGAATTAAAATGACGAATGTAGAAATAAAAAACAAATCTAGGATGAAAAATATTTTATTTTTAAAAGAATAATAGCAAAATAAAGTAGAAATAAACAAGCAAAAAAAGTTTTTGATTCAAAAAATGAAGGAACCAATCAAATGCAATAAAAATAAACAAGCAAAGCATTCTTTTTGTCATTCAAAATATGAAAGGAACATTCAGAAATATATTGTAACGAGTCCGTAGCACCTTCAACTTTCTTTAAATGAGCATTCCAATCTTGAGGAAGTAACTATAAATTTATTTACAAATATGTACACTTATTTGCAATAGGAGCAGGAAACAATTGCTAAACATCCAGCAATTAGGTAGCAAACAGTACACTGTACTCTCAACAGTAACTCAGCACCACGTATCTAACGTGAACAGTAATTAAGAAATTACAAAAGTAAAACAAACATTCGGCCAAACGAATAAAAAAGAGCCTCTCAGAAATCCAATCTGAGAAAAACTAACTGTGTTCAAGGCCAGCTATTTACACTCAAAACGAAATTTCGACAACATTCTAGCAAAATCCTGTTCATTCATAACTTAAATAATCCATTCAAGAAAGTTCTAGCAATAAAAAGAAAAGCCTACAATAATACAGCTCAGCGCGAAAATGTCTTCATGCTTATTAAATGTAGGGCATGTGTAAAAACTACAAAACGTTGCAGGGCCGGTATACAAGTGATAAAAGTGATATCTTCAGATACTTTTGCAACATGTCGCCAGATAAAACCAAAACTAGTGAAAATGATACAAGGCAGGAAAAACAACTATTTACAAGATTTGTAGCAATATGTAAGTGAGATATATTTGTTCTTGGTGGTTTAAAGCCAGTTTCCTTACGGTCGGTTAAATATTTTTTGTAAATTGAAGGTGAATGTCTCCTCTTGGGACGATTTGAAGTCAATCTCTTTGTTTTGTCACTAGGTCGGTCACAACACTGAATCCTCATTCGATGAGGTAGAAAGAGGGGAAGGCGATGAAAAAAATGTTGGCAATAGCTACCAGCTTTTCAAGTTTCGGTGGTTGAAAGTTCCAACAATTATCTCTGATATTGAACATCTGATGTCTCAATATTTTCAAAAGGGTTCAAGACCCATTGAGGAACGTTCAGATACAAAAATATCCTCGAAACACTCAGATAAGATTTTATGCAAAGACTGAAGATGTTGGCAATAACGTGAGCATCACCGAAGGAGATTTAACTAAAAATAAACCATGAAAGTAAATAAATGAAGTGAGCAAAAGCCAAGGTTAAAATACTGAGTTTAAACAAAGCAGTTAAACTAAGCATTGCAAATACGATTGCCAGGTAAAAATTTAGGAAAATAACCAAACCGTGGAAAATAGCCAAATTGCACAGACGCCACTGCCTATCGAGATATTTTGGATGTCTTTAGGGCAGACTTACTTTTTTATAAGTACGAAGCTAACCTATGCGAAAATGTGAAAGAAAATTAAGAAAGAAAAAAAAATCGATGACGTTTAATGTTCTGCCCAAAACGGTAAGACGGTATTTTATCGCGTATTATAATTACTGAAAAAAATGCGTTATTAAAATTTTTTTTTTACAGCTATTAGAATTTCCATTGTTGTGGTAAAAAGAATCAATCAACAGTTCGGCTAAAAAATAACCAAACTATGGTGTGGCTAATGCTTTTGAAATTTATCAAGCTATGTGTGATCAAAGTTAGCCAAATTGGCTAATATTAGATAAAACCATGCAACCCTGATTGCAACTGTGATTAATCGTAACAGATCCCCATTAGGTAAAGCTGAACCGCGGTGAGAACGAGGGTGATCTTGAAGTGGAAACGAAACGCTTTATTTTATAATAGATAGCATCAGAGAGATCACGCAGGAAGTAAAAATTTTAATGTATGTAAAAATAACTTTGACGCTGATTCTCCTAATTTCAAAATGTAACAGGGCCGTTTCCACTGTAAGGTCTTTAGCCATCTCTTCGTAGTCAAGCTATATCATTCTCTCTCAAGATTTTCGGACGCAAGAGATAACTAAACCGGTCACATCCGATAAGCGTAAGGAAATAAGTTTAAAGATTCCAGAGAGTATGAGTTTAATTTATCGTCGGCACAAAAATATCAAGTTGGATTCCTGATTTAATGCAAAATTGAATTTTGATTTTCAAAATTAAATACATTTATTATCCTCTGATCCCAAAATTTTCCCACCGCCCCCCTGTCGCCCAAAATATACCCACCGCCCCCCTACTGCCCAAAACATGTTCACCGCCCCTCAACATCTCCCCCCCCCATGGGGGCAGCACCGCCCCCGTTGAGAACCACTGGGTTAGACATTCATGAAACATTTTTTAACCTTTTGTGTTAATGATAGTATTAAGTATATTACTTTTATATTTGAAAATAAAATACTCTCTAAAATCGCATTTTTGGTTTTTTTAAACTATTACTTAAATAATTTACAAAGTATTACTGTATTTTAAAACAGCTTTTTACTCTCAAAAATTTAAATATTTTTCGAACATTACCGCACACTCATATTTATCCCCACATTTTCCCGCGCAAAATATCAACCTCATCATGCAACACACGGATTCAACATCCCTCCCCCCCCCAATGCCACATTTCTTTATGATTTTAAGTAACCGCGTAAAAATATATCCGAATTGCTGCATGTGGCATGAAAGCAGACTTGCCACTATTGGATAAAAAATTGAATTATCTTCCAGTTGTAAAATATATCAACAGTGTTATTAACTCTTTCGCTATCACCGTATTATTACTGTTGAAAACTATATACTATATAAAAAAGCTGAACATATTCCTCTTTTTTAACATAAAATTTCCCTGCTATTGTTTCAGTTTGCATAGTTGTCTATGGTCCTAAAATGGTTCTTTTAGCATATCTCAAAAAACTACTGAATATTTTGAGCTCCCATTTTGGATTCTCTTTTGAAAACACTTCTAGATTGTTTCTCCATCAAAATATTATATGGTTCAAATCATCATTTTTTCAAATATTAATTTCATATTCATAAAAAATTCAAAATTTAATCTGAGAGGAAATCAATGACGTTTTTATTGCTGGGTTGGTTCATACTTTGATATAAAAAACAATCTTTGCCGTACATAACGTGGTTTAGGTATTATATGCACAAGTAACAAAACTATTTTTAACATTACGGAACGGTTTTTTCTCAGTGCAATTGTGAAGTAACAGCTGGAGCAAATTTAAAACGATTTGGTTTACAAAGTTAAATGATGTTGTTGATCACAAATATGCGATAAAAAAAGGGGGTTTTCATAGAAAATTTTAAAGTTGATGCCGATTTTTATATGAAGACGACCCCTTAACAAAAATTTTCCAATAGAAATTTGTAGAGCACATTATTCCTGAAAAAATAAAAAAAATACACGTGTCTCTAGTGTTAATAGTATTCGAATACGAGCGAGTGTTTCGCTTTTTTTCCTATGACTGTACCACCAACTAGAAATTCCAGTACCACCAATCGTTCGCGTAACCACAGGTTGATAAACGCTGTTCTTAGCCATAGACCAAAACTGAATCGTTTTACTTAATACGGAGCTTTCAATGATTGGATTATGCGAATATACGATAAACAACAAAACTCTGATTTCTTCAGAAATTTGTGAGAACTTCAATATGATAAACCTATCAGTAATGCCAGATTTTTTTAAACCTTTTGAATTTAAGTTAGACATTTAATCTTGTATGTTTTATAAGACTTATTGCATTTATATGCTTCTTCTTATTATTAATAACCTGGCGACCGAGCACAGCTCGATTAAAAAAAAAAGAGGTTTGTAACATCGTGTTTTTTCTAAAGTTCGAAGTTCTTATTTAGATTTATTTGAGAAGCATTTTTAAGCCCTAGGTTGCAATTACGCATTTAAAACAGCCGTGAATAATTTTAAAAAACACAACCTTATTTGGACAAGACATCATCATCACAACCTTATTTAAACGATGCGCACCAAAAATCAAACTTTAATAACTTTACTATACATCCATTCTCATCAACCCCTCCCGCGCCTTCGGCGCATAATGAATGAAATTCATGAATAATAACTTCAATTTGATCTAAGGCCCCTATATAGACCATAAGGGCTCTGCGGCTCTAATACACTTTTATTAGTTTCAAATATGGGTATGTTTGAATGTTAATGCCTAGCGTCCCCCATTAATGCCAAGCGTCCCTTTTACGGACGGTCCAAAAAAGGGTCTGAATTTCCCCAAAATGAACATTTCAACCAAATAATAGTGTTCAATTAGTACCTCAGTATTGTTTCAATTCGTTATTAACAGATTGCAGCACATAACCATTGTAAAGTGTGTTCTGTAGCAGTTTTAATATGATCTTTGTAAAAAATACATTGTTCAAAATCTCAAAAAAAAAAAAGCTAAGTTTTCAAAGTTATTCCCAGCTTCCCAGTTTATGTTAATTGCTGATTTTATTTCTTCTTATAAAATGTCTTTTCAAATATTATATCTTTGGCAGAAAAAAAAATTAAGTAAAAAAAGGATGTACCCTCTGGCGTCTATCGTAACTTTTAAGAAACGATTTTCCTGTCCTCAATAAAAAAAAATATTTTTTACATAATATTTTTTTTTATTTTTTTTCCTGTCCATTAAACACTGTTTGTAACCAGTATACAAAATATCTTTGGAAAAAAAAAGTCAGGCATTGATGAGTTAATACGCTTTTATTAGTTTACGCTTTTATTAGTGGGTATGTTTTTATGTAACTCTGAATAAAAGATAAAATTCACGTTCTTCGCAAGCATAAAAGTATTATATTTAATACTATTATCAATACTAAAGGGTAAACGATTTTACATGTTTATGATTATAAATGTTTCAGTTGTTTTATGTAACTCGAATAAAAGCCAAAAATTCACGTTCC